>BQNB010005023.1:5397-101104 GCA_026074375.1 Tanacetum coccineum | reverse complement strand
ATATTTCTTGAACTATTTCAATACTGCTTTTACTTAAACTTATGAATTCACCAACATTATTGTTGACGTTTTTGCATGTATTTTTCTCAGGTTATTATCTGGCTAGCTGAGCATTGAGAGCATTTGAGTCGCGTGGATATCAAAACTTAAAGGACTCGGTTTTCTTCACATTCGATAACTATTTTTCCTTAAATATACAAAATGATTCACGTTTGAAATCTTGTAGTCTTGTTAAGTCATAAATTATTGGGACCTGAATTTACTCTGATATTTATTTTAATCGAATGTGACATTTTATTAACGTCTCTTTTGAGGTCATTTACTGTGACTTGTACCTTATACTGTGAAGTAGCACCCCAGAGTGGTATTCCGCTGCGTTGTGATGTTACGGGGCTGTTACAGATTGGTATCAGAACACTCGTTATAGCGAACTAGGTCGTTTTCAAAACCCTAGACTATAACCGTTTTTCAAAAAAAAATTAAGAGTTTCACCATTGTCCGATATCCATGCGCGCTTGCTCCCAGGTAATTTATATGCTCTCTTTTGCTTCTTTATTGCTATTACATTAATAATTTGTATATAATACTTGGTTATTATTTTGCTCTCATACGTCTATCTTATGACGTCATACTGTTTGCCTTATATCGGTCAGTTATATATTGACCACTCCGACTATCGCGTACTTCCTGTTTTCTTATTTTCTCCTTCGAACGTCAATACTAGTATTATATATAGATACTCGTACATATGTGTATAGTACTATGGTACTTCTTAATGAGTTCGTTTACTTCGATATATTGTGAGCGATGCGGTTATCTCCGAAACATTTACGCGACCTTGCTTCATTCTTTTTTTTTACGATGTTGAAATTCGGCATGGTTTGTCAATTTCGCTAGTTATTCTTGAACACTCTCTTTATGCTTTTGAATCATATACGTTGCTTTGTAATCTATTGTTTTGATATTGTGTTTTTGTGCCGGCGATACTTAAGTAGGATGATTTATAATCATCTTATTGAAATGAATTGGGACGCCTCTTCATTTGAATAAGGAAATTATAAATTACCGAACCATAAGTTTATAAATTCTTACTTACAAGGATTGGGACGCCTCTTTTTGTAAGTGACAAATTATAAATGAGTGGGCTTATGTTATCCGCCATAGCGTGTGTTCGTCCGTATGAATCATTCCTTGGGCTATGAATTCCTTTCGACTCGTGCTTTGTTATATGGATTTTTTTTCGAATGTGTATCGACCGCCGCGAACTTGATAATCTAATAGTAATAAATCATTAACCACTTTCAAGAATTGACGACTTGTTAAATTCTTCGTTCCAATGGCTTTTCTTCGTGTCATGTATTCCATCCTTTCATTCGAATATTCTCAAGACATTTGATCCATTCGCTCATATTCCTTGCATATATTTGATGCTTGACTCTTGTTCCTTCAAACTTTCGTTGGAAACCTCGACAATGACCTAAGTATATTCACTCATCTAATCACTAGTAAACCAAGGACGAATAAAACAAATTGAGCACCGGGACGACGCTCTCTTAAGGTGGGAAGACTGTAACAACCGTCAATTTTTGGAACATATTAAATTAATAAATCATATTTATTATTACATGTTGTCGTTTATAAAAATTATTTTTAAATTATTTGATTCGAAAACGAAAAAGGAAATAATTTGATTCATAGAATTTATCAAAAACGAACCGCTAAATCACGTTTTCATTATTCGGACTCTAAAGCAATTTGATGTAAAACGATATTTCAGACAACTTTTTAGTTTTGCCCGAGACCCAGAAACGGGCAGAAAGTGACCGAAATACACTTGCAAAAATTTTGAGAACAACATACAACGCGGACCGACACAAAAATAATTAAATTTATTTTAATTATCAATATTTATTTAATAAAAATATTAAATAAAATCATGTAACATTTTTATTTAAAAGCGGTTGTTGATAACGCGAAAATTCGAGTTGAAACCCATTTTTATTTCAGACAAGGCGTAACCGGTTCACAAAGTAAATAACATATATTTTATTAAATGTTATAAAATATTTATGAAATATTATCAAGTGAATACTCATTTTTATCAGAAAAATAATTTGGAAAACAATGGCGCAAGTTTCGTGCGTTGAATCATCCGTTAAGTCGCTCAAATGAATCCCGAACCGCTTCTATCAAAAAGTACATTAAAAAGTTACACTTTTTACCCCCAACTATTAAAACTTATCACTTTTCTTTTAACTTTTAATATATATATAAAATTTATATATAACAATTCATTTATATAAAAATAAAACACACACACACTCATCAACTCTCTCTCTCTCCCCCACCCTTTTTCCGGCAGCCTTCACCGCCGGCCACCGCCACCTTTTCCGGCCAACCACCGCCGGAAAACTTTTCCGGCGAATTTTCCGGCGAACCACAAATATGATACAAAAGAAATAGATCAAGCCCGGATCTACTCGATCCCCCTTGTCACTCGCCGCACGCGCCGCCCTCCCCTCCGGCTGCCTCCCCACCGCAGCCCACCATAACACCACCACCATCATCACCCCGCTGCCACCACCATCACCACCATCCCTTCGCAGCTACCACCGCCACAGCCCCGCCGCTGCGACCACCACATCTACCCACACCATCACAACCACCCCACCGTCACCACCACGACCCAGCCGCTGCTGTTAACGCAAAGGGTGCGTTTGGTTTTCTGTCACCGTGGAAGGGTGCGTTCGGTTTATTCTAAGCAGCCAAGGGTGCGGCTGCTTTTGTGGTTAGCAGCTATAAGCTATAGGTTCGTTTGGTTTATCAAGTAATACCACAAGAGTGCGTTTGGTTGTCGGGTTTGTCGCCAAGAGGGTTGCGTTTTGATTGTTGTCAGGAAGGGTGCGGTTGGAATTATATCACCCGAAAAGGGGTGCGTTTGGCTGTGAAAAATCTGTTCACGCACAAAAGGGTGCCCCCAACCAACCGTATGTTTGGTGTTGTTATATAACAACTAGGGTGCGTTGGGCTTACAGCGAACCATAAGGCGTGCGGTTGGTGGTAATATAAAAACATCACCGGGTGCATTTGGCTGTTAAAACGGCCATAGGTGTGTTTGGTTCTGGGTTATCATGTGCGTTTGGCTGTGAATAAACAGCCCACATAGGGGCATTTGTTTGCTGCGATTTAACAACCTGAAAGGGTGTTTGTTTAAGTGTATAACAGCCTATAAGGGCGTGTTCGTTTCCTGGTTTGGCAGCCCCTAAGGGGCGTTTGGTTCTGCATTTTATAGCAGCCCCCAAAGGGGTGTTTGTTTCTATAGTTAATCGGCCAAACAGGGGTGTTTGGTTTTGCTATTTTTAGTATTTATTTATTTAGCCTTGTTAATATATATTGAAACGAGAGTAATTCGCAACACGGATTGTTTTGAAAATGGGAAAAACGTTGAGTTTTGTTAATATGGAAAACGTTTTATAAACGAATAGGTCATGCCGAAATTTTTATAAATTCCTATACTTAGTAATTTTTACTATAATCCTAATATTTTAGAAACCCGATAAAAAGGACAAATATATATAGTCTTAAGATATACTTTTACAAAAGAGACAATTATTTTAATTACAA
Source organism: Tanacetum coccineum (assembly GCA_026074375.1). Lineage (NCBI taxonomy): Eukaryota > Viridiplantae > Streptophyta > Magnoliopsida > Asterales > Asteraceae > Tanacetum > Tanacetum coccineum. Next base: position 97,480 of record BQNB010005023.1, on the reverse strand, counting down.
CCCGTTAAGAAAACAAAATATAAATTTATAATATATTATTTTATAAATTCCTGACTAGAAAATAACGTCATTTCTTTCATAAAAACTTTAGAAACCTTGTTTACCTAATGCGTAACCTTAAAACGTATGATTATTTTTATGCAAGAACGTTTTATTTACTTAGTAAAGTGAATTTCGAAAACGTGTCGAATTATATTGTTACGATTATTTTTTGTACGTTTATTAAATAATACGTGTAAAGTAATACATGTTGCGACTTATTCTTTTGTTTGTTTGTCTTTATTATATAATTCACCACATGAATTATATAATTGTTTCTTTTTCATATGTAATATATATATGGAATATATTACATACTTTGAGTATTCTTTTCGGTGTATTTTATTTAACCACCCACCAAACTCATCCAACTTGTAATCCAAATCCCTTATCAACGTAACGCGTTGATGTACTCATCCAACTTGAAACCTCAATCCTTTGTCAACGTGTCGCGTTGACGTAACCAATTATCGGGGAACCCAAATTCATTATCCTAAGTAGTAGGATATAGCCGTTAAATTAAGCTGCATCTTCTTGGTCGAGCTGTTCCATTCTCCGTTGTGCTGTGATTATTATTTGCATTTCTGCTAGTTTCTCTGCAACATCAAGGTGAGTTCATAGCCCCACATTTTCTCTTTTAATGGTTTTCTTAAACTATTTTTGGGGTGAGAATACATGCTTGTTTTACCGAATAACTTATCGGTTACTACTACATAAGCGTTACATGAATGTTTTTACTAAAGCTTTTGCTTATCTACCACATGATTTCTAATACATGTTTGATACATGCTTGTTTTATAAACTGGACACAAGAAACTTTATGTTATGTTGGACCCAAATATGAGGTCAATTGCATGAGTAGTTATTGCCAAAGACCCCACATCATGAACTGTTAATTGCCTATAATGGGTGAGCGCTAGTACAAATAAATAGATCTATTGGGTTTGACAGCCCTGTCCGGGGGTCTGAATCGAATCCTTTCGAGCACCCAGTCAACGGACAATTTGTATTTAGAATTAGGTATAAGCCAAATAATTACCTATTTCAGGGGCAAACAAGAAGCATATGATATGTGTAACGTCAAGGTTTCGGTGTCCATGACTCAAAAAAATCAAGATGAATTGATACATTGAATTCATCATGTGCAATGTATTCCTGTTGAATTATACTATGCAATACTGACCTGGCTGAATCTAAAACCTTGGTGGTCCACTATAAACATTACTTGATTTATTGAAACATTAACTTGGATTTCGATAACAATTCTTCTAAATGTTGTAACGCTACATTTTCTACAAAATATTTCTTGAACTATTTCAATACTGCTTTTTACTTAACCTATGAATTCACCAACATTAATGTTGACAGTTTATTTGCATGCCATTTTCTCAGGTTATTATATTGCTAGCTGAGCATTGGGAGCATCGAGAAGCGTGATAACAACAAAACTCAAGGACTACCGTTTTCTCACCATTCGTAACTAATGGTTCTTTAGATAGACAAAATGAGTCACGATTGGAAATCTGGTAACTAGTTAAAATCATAAATTATTGTGGACCGAAATTTACTTGATTTATTTAAAGTCTGATTGTGACATTTTATCAAACGTCCCTTTTTGAGGTCAGTTTACTGTAACTTGTACTTTATACTAGAAGGCAACCCCAAAGTGGGATTCCGCTGTGTTATGATTTTATGTGGGGGGTCACGTATCACGAGCCATCATATGATGTCATATGATCATCTTGTAGCTTAATACAAGCTAAAAATCGCGTGTTTTTGATGCGGATATCAAAATGATAGACTTTAAAATAGCCCCTAGGGCCTATTTTTTGAAAATAATTCGACCCAAATAGGGTCTTATGATCTGGTATTTTTGATCCCATAGCCATTTGTTATGCATACTTTAATTGGTTTTGTTATCGGGTACGTGTAAAAGGGCCTAAATCGCGCGTTTTGGAACGATTCTTGAATCGGTTTTAAATCAGCCCCTTGGGCATTAATTTCTGAATTAATATGGTTGTTATACGGTAATTTTATATATGTAACTAATTGGTTCTTTAAGCCATTGGTTACACGTACAAATCGGGGTTTTAATTCTTGTTAATTTATTTCTTCGATTCGTTGGCTAACAATTTATTTCTTGTTAATTACTTTGTATCCATGGCAAATACATGCATGTTTGGCCATGGACTTAGCCAACACCTTGTTAATACATGATATTATGGTATTATTATGTTGTGTATGCAAAGCCGATGAAAACCATGACCACTTGTGACTTGTTTCGCTTGATATTGCATTTAATTTTAGTTTTGGGTTTTGCCATTGTTTCGGCTTCTTTTTGTATGGTTTTAATTTTTGTTGTAGCCATTGTTTGGGCACTTTACAGTAGTTAGATGATAGGATAAATGTATTTAATCATAAAATTATTGTAACCGATGTTTGGATTCGAATGGCGCAAAAGTTAAAGGCATAAAGTCAAATTCGGAGCTGCTGGAGTAACCTCCACTAAAAATAGATTTCTCGGAGTTCTATAAGGAGTTAGAGGCTGAATGTTTTGGAGCAGGTGCAAAACTCATGGGGCTACAACTTCTTCAACTGGAGCTCAGATTGGGGAAGATTCCTTCTAGGAGTTTCAGGCCCGTCAAGTCAGCTGAAATTTTATGGCAGTTTTGGACATCATATTCATTAAGGGTTTCACTTGCTCAAGATGGTTCTTGGAGCAAGTGGGAGCCCTCCTTGTGGTTGTGTGGTTAACCCTTAGTTGACTTCTTGGTTCTCGTGATGGCTCACGAGACCAAGCATAGGTTTTACAACTATCGGTTTGAGTTTTGCATACTTATGGTTTAGTTTTGTTTGTTTTGCTTTTATATATACTTGGAATGTATTATAACTTGCAAATATTTTCATAAAACTAAAATAAAACACAACAATTGTTTAAAACTAAATCTTTGATTAGTTTAAAGTTTAAAATTAGTGATTTGAACTAAAACACTTGTTTTTTACCTAAATAACACTAAATATCATGTTATGATCATATTAATTTTATGTATTCTTTAAACTAATATCTATTCCACCTAGGTTATATATTAGTCAAGAAAATGAACAACTTGACACACATAAAAACAAGTATTAGAAATTAAGTAAAAAAAATTTTTTTTTTAACTTGTGCTACGAAAGGAGAAGTGCCATGCTTCCCCTCGACTATCCACTTGATCATATATTTATCAACACTTATAACCCGTCCAACTTAAGTCCATTGTGCCATCCAATTGGTTAAGATCACTTGCAATTACTTTTTGCTCTGCGTGAGACGTAGGTGAATTGTAACCCAAGGATGGATGATTCTTTATGCGTGAGACCTAGATATATTCTTGCATGTTCTCGCATTGGAAGACTTAATTGAGTTAAGCAGGTGAGACCTTGGCTCGAGGCAAGGATGGGGACTAAACATGCCAGGGGGCCAGCTTGAACATTGTTTCTCCGGTTACAAATGTCATGAGTCCCATATGGTCTAAGAATTGCACAGTTTTTGCAATTGGTGAACGTCACCTACCTATTGAATCTATCATTGCTAGCAGATCAACTGATGTGATGGTGGGAAAACCACAAAGTGATCTTAGCATACGTAAAATTAATTGTTTTAATATTATAAACAATGGTAGTTTTTTTTAAAAGGATAATTATCAAAAATACTAAATTAAACTTTGTAATTTCTATTAATGACATTTATGCAACACAAACCGTAAACAAAAGTTTGTTTCCTTTCCTTATTAGAGGAAGACTAACTAAGTCTTCTTTCCTTGTAAGGACTTATTCCTATCCTTTCTACTTGTATGAGAAAACTAAATAGGAAAAATTGAATTTCCAATCCTAAGCAAACTCAAGCATACATACTCGAGAAATCGTTTTGTCTGTAAAGTTCAAAGTTAAAACGGTTTAAGTACGATGGCACATCTTAGTTTTGATGACAGAGAACAGTTTTCCTATAGCCCAACCAAATAATACCATCATGAAGCGTCGAAGACATAGTATGAGTTTTATAATTAAGAAATAGAATCTTCCAACCAATAAATCGCGATAGAGAAAAAAAAAATTAATAGCATGTTTTCTAGTAGTTTCCTTAACTTGATATTTTTTTATCCCTAAGATGTCGACACACCCCTTGAGGTAAGGTAAGAAGTAGGGAATTGCATGCAAAAAACTTTCAAGTTAAAAGAAAATGGCATTGATGGGCTAGTCCCATCAAGATAAATATAGTAGAAACTTGATGCACTGCCTTGAATATCTCAGTACATGTTTACTAGTCCGTGAGGTCTCATGATGTGTTGGCGTGTAGGGGTCAATAATTTGATTATTGATTTTACATTTATATTTACCGACAAACCGAAAAAATCAATTTAACGAGCAGTGTCATCCAGGTCAAGATGTGGAGATTGCTGTAGTATGAGAGGTGTCAACACTAAGAGTGGAAATTTAATCCTATATTCTATATTTACTGGTTAAACCTATGATATGTACGTTGTCTAATGAAATGGGGGGGTTCAGCCTGAGAGACTGGCACAGGTTTGGTGGAAACAAATACCAATTCAATACACAATAAACATAAAAGATGAAGATTAGAAGATAGAAAAGCGATACAAGCCAAATGATAAGAAAACTGTATTAGCCATATTAAATCCGTTCAATCCTGTTTGTTTGTTTTAGTGCAATGATCTACTATCTCGAAGCGCATATCATTACTTAAGACTTAGACGGAGGGGACGTTATCCTAAGTCCTGAGACACAATAATTATGTCACAATTAATGCATCTGCATAAAGCATCCTTTAGTTTAAATATAATCTATCTTAGAGATTAAAGCATATTGTGATCCTGTTAAAACTCTACCCCAACGGGACCTTACCCACTTATTGTTTGATGGTGTTTTATATACTGGTAGTCCACTATTCCAATCTTTATCAGTAAATTAAGAGCATGATTATTGAAACATAAATGGGTCACCTACCGGTCCAACTAAGCTCATAATTCAAAGACAAAGACAGAACGTTATTTGTTGATCCTAATAGGTCCCGCAAATGAAGACATGATATGGATACTATCCCGGTATCTAGATTACTTGTCCGTAACACTAGCCCAGTTGAAAGATAGGTCGCATATTCAAACACATAAACAAGTAAGAGGTGATCAACAAAATTAAACCCATCAACGATAAATTAAGAAATACGATTTTTAAACTAACCAAACATTAAACTTCATTAAGAATGCTAATAACCCGAGGGTATTAGCCCACATTCATTGTAATTTACAAGCGATAAATCAAATAAATAAAAATTGAATGATTAAGAGAGTAAAGAATTACACGAATGTCTTCTCTGATTTTGTGATCAACTTTGCTTGATCCTTTATGGCTGATCCTTCTCTTCTAAAATTGTCTCGAAGAGTATGGTATAATAAAGAATATGATATTGCACACGTGATAACTCGTTTTTGAGAGTCTTCTAATATATGTATTGCTGAAAATACTCGATACGCCGTATCCAGATAGGTCGATACGGCGTATTGGGAATGGCTCCTTTAGTACCGTGCACGTTCAAACTAATCTTTGATATCGTTTCCAATTTACTTATTTACCGTATCTTCGAATAGTTTATCTTTATGGATAACGGCGTGATGCAGATAAGACATGGACACGCCGTATGGGATGGAACAAAACACGTTTTCTTATGAAGTCTTGGCGCAGATACGCCGTATCTCTTATTGGATACGCGAATTGTGAATTTTTCCATAAATCTTTCAAATGTCTCGTTTTAGCTCCAATTTAAATTGCCCTTTTAGCATATCTTCAAAAAAAAACACTCACGAAATTACTGCATTTATCAACTTTAAAGCAATTAAGTACCACATAAATGCAATAATTATATAAAAGTGGGCAAAATAGATGGGATAAATGATATAATAAAGTGACGTTATTTGATGTCATCAAATATCTCCCCACTTGAATCTTACTTGTCCTCAAGTAGACTTTAGAAAAAAGTTTTAGTTATATGAAATGTGTACTCCAACAAAGTTAAGGATTTTCTATATTAAGCATTAGTTTGTCTCTAATCACCAAAACAATAACCAAGCTCCTCACGAAATATGGAAATGAAAACACTCAGATCACTCAACTAATTAGGGTGCAACATTTAAGTAGTACGCTCAATTGCTCGGTCGTGATTAGCTTTTGTATCATAAGCTTGGCAAGGATACCAATCTCTACCGCTAAAGCTAAGGAAGAATAAGTCAAAAGCCAAATTAGGTTAAGAAGGCTTACGGTTGATCATTCAACAGTCTTCCACCACAAGTACCACACCAACAAGGCAGCTTCGTATATACACGACCGTAACGACAAAATAGACATATACAATCCGAACACATCCCTGTTCGTGTTTAACCAGCGGTTAGGATGAAGAATGATATAAGGTAGGGACCTTCTAACTTTCACCAAAAGTCATCATCCAACAAGGCTCTGAGACAGCATCATGGCGTAACGACGGAATAATATGCATGCTCGAACAAGTCCTCGTTCGAGTAGACACTAAGGTTAGTTGCTAGGAAAGGGAAGTAAATTGGTGTTAAATAAAATTCACAAAACAAATAGATTAAGCTTTGAACAAATAAGGTACGGTTGCTAGTAACTTTCCCCCGACTGTTCCATGACAAAGACTCGAATATATAGACAAACGCCTCGATCATAGAAATGACAAAGACAACCAAAGTTGACGTTCCCATAACGGTCAACTTCCTTACATTCCCTCACTTTGCATACTTTTTAAACAAAAGTGGTGATATCACCACTTCAACAAAAACAAAAAAATGTGGGGGATCGTTTATTTTTTGTAATGTCCAACAAAAATCAGATCTCTTCTACGTGATTTCCTAACTATCGGTATATAAAAGCTTCTTTTGGAGAACGACTATTTTTCTTCCTTCTCATTTTTGTTCATAATACAAAATAAAACGCTCGGTTTTGATTCCACCGTCTCACTTTCAACATTTTATCCCGGATAATCTTTCCTGTAGTACTTCTTCACGAACATATTCATAATTGCGAAAATAGCAACTTAACGAGCTACATACTTTCCATTGCATTGTGCAAATTTCCAGACCATTACATAGATAGAAAAATTTCACTTTGACACGGGAAATACAAAACTTTACACAAAAGCAACTAGCAACATTGATAAAAATAGGCTTAATCTACCCAGAAGGCTAAGGTGCAAAGGTGTAACGAAACATATAATATGGTGTACAAAGAAAGGATGGCTTAACAACAGGTTGATCTAGAGGATTTTACTCTAAAAATGAGAGTATCAAGGTTACACGGGAGTTAACAAACCAGTGTGGAATAGTTTTTAATTTTACGACATGTAGGCTATTTTTGGTTGAATCCTAGAAATTTATCATTTGAACATGTTCTTCAATCTAAATCCATAGTACTAAAACAGGGCGTCTAGATGAAAAAACCGGCCAAGTTTCCTAAAGTCCACTACATCACCGACACACTCATAATTTTGTGGGATTTTATAGATAGTTGGAAATGGAATAGGCTTAATTCTCACAATATATATCAATGGTTATAGTGCGCTAGGTAATGTAACTAGTGATTTTTTAGCAAAAGTCCTGCTAATTATTTTTTTAATTTTTGATCATTTTTTTAAGACATTGAATGTAATTTTCTAAAAAAGAAGACAAGCAACGTTCTAATTCCATCCCCCCACCCCCCTTAAATTATACCATATCCTCGTTTGTATAGAGAAAATAATTAAGATTAAAAAGGAAAATAGAAATTAGAACGGAAAAACTCCCCTGATTGTTTTTGCTCGTGATAATACTCCATGATGATTCTTGAGCAAAAAGTGTTGTGACTAGGGCTTCAGAATGCCAGCACGGATATAATATAAAAATTTTATTTATCTAATTTAAATTTAATTTTATAATACTTTAGAAGTTAACACAATTCTTTTTTCAGCATATAAATCCATATCATAGTTCAGCAAGGTCCCTGTAAAAAGATTAAGACGACAGTGCCAAGTACTATCTCGCTACAATGGTACAAGAAAACAATTAAAACACGCACCTGTAATAGGGTCATACCCGCATCCCAAAACCCAAGATACACTATTGTTCCTATAGAAACAATTAAATTACTGGAAATTAAATAATTAAGTTTTAAAACTGATAACGTCCAGACATACATACGCCGTATCCAGAGGGGTTTGATACGCCGTATGTAATGTCTGGGAAGACAAACTCGTGCAAAAAAATTAAATATCAAACAATTAAATGCGACAAACAATTAAAATGATCGGGTTGTCTCTTGGGAAGCACTTTTGTTTCAGCTGGTCTTTAAGTTTGACCTTTTCCTTTTCTTTATTCATTTTATTCATCCTCCATAATTCGCTCGCAATTATTACCGAGAGCGAATCTCTTCATAATCCTTTGGCATGATGCGTACTTCTTGCAAAATTTCATGCCAAGCACAACGTCTTTTGTCATATCATCATCGTCAATGATGGTAAAACCTGAAATAATAGAAAAACTTCCAACGAAAACAGGTATATCGATCAAAGTCCTGGAATGACTCTTCCCTTCATCCTTGACCCCAAATATGGAATAGTTAAACTTTTAAGGAAATTAGGTAATAGCAAGGAAGGGAGGAGGTCAGTGATAACATACTTATACCCGATTACACAAGAAAATTCCATCTTATAAGAGCCAGTTTTAACAAAAATTAGTACAAAATCATCTCGATCCGTTTTAGTTTCTAAAGGTGTATCCAAATCATTTAGTTCTATGTAGCCACCATAAATTGGGTCGAATGATTCATCACCCTCTCCGATAAAGTTTGTTTTCGAATCAAGACTTTTTATTACAAAGACCCTTTTGATTATGCTAGTGGCGGGCTTAACACTTTTAAAAACAAGTTTTTCTTCCCCGACCCTTAAAGTAATCTTCCTTTTGAAGACATCGATCTTGGAAGGCAGTTGACAGGAATGGTCGTCCGAGGATTAAAGGGACATCATTATCCTCAGGTAATGTCAATGATTATAAAAGTCTATAGGAAATAAATAAATTTGTGTAGATTCCTGTTAACAACTTCACTCATACAATCAGACACGAAATTTAGAACTAAAAGGATAAAGAAAAGAGTTATTTTAGAGAGAGAATGAGAAGAAAAGAGAATAAGATATTTCTTAGATATTTTGAACAACCTAACTTTGTCAAGTGGAAAACTCCTTATACACCCCGACCTTAAAAGTGACGCCGGAATATTAACTAGGAACCCCACCCGGGCTCGGTTTTGGTTTGGATTAAACCCAAAACAATACAATACTTAGATTTAACTATCGAGCCCCGGTTCCCGATATTACCCGATTACGAACATTAAACTAATTAAAGACCAACTCCATCCGTAGAGTGACCGAACTCTCTTGTTCGACTCAATAAATTGAGGCAACAATCTCCCCCGAAGTTGAGGTCTTGAACACGGTAACGAGATTCCTTTATTGACTCAATAAAAGAGGCTAAAAATCTCTCCGAAGTGATTCATTGAGGACACTCCCTCATGAGATCAGTGAGATGATTTTGTTCGTTTAAGGCTCGTTCATCTTGGTCTTTGTCCTTCATTGTAAGCTTGTTCCTTCATGCGTTGCGATCGGCCTAAGCCATCTCTTGCTAGCTCTCTAGATAGGTAATGTCTTCGTAGATTAACATTTGAATGGGATTGAGGTACCCTTACCAAAACCGGTTGACATGCAGGTTTCGTTAGTGATAAACGAGAAAATTGATTTGAAAATCAATCGACGTGTCACTGTAAAGAGTTTTTTTGTAACAACATCGAGAGTGTCAGTTTTTTTCAAAATTCATCAACCGTCAATTCATATTCTGGACCAAATCGATATCCAGTGTCACAAGTTTGATTCATAATAGAATCTCGCAAGTCCACCTACCAAGAGCTGTTTGATCAAAGGTAAGCAGGATTTCCAATAGTTCATAGTGAATACATTAGTATCACTCCAGGAAGTTTTGGCAAATATCACAATGATATTGCGTTGGACTCTTGATAACAACGTTGTGAACTTGATTTATGTCAACAGTGATTGAAAATGGAATTGTGTCCTAAGAGATTTATTATTGAGCCTCTTGGCTCTAGACTCGATTAGTGCATTTGGTTTTAGTACGCGAGGCTGGAGCATATATACCACCTATTCAATATCAACATCACGGAATGAGGATGTTAATGAGATAACACGGTGTATCTTTCGTGACAAATGAGACAAGTTTTCTGTTGAGAGAAACCCGAATGGCTGGGAAGGGTTTGCATTGTCATCACTGGGTCCATGACGTCATTTTTCAATGTCAGGCAATCAACTTGTGATTTCTGACAACATATTATTGACGCGGTTTCTGCCTTAATTGTGTGGAGGGCCCTTCTTTATTTACATCACCCTTTATCCATGACATTTCTTTATCAAGTTCTTCAACACCAATTCAATGCAATACCAGACGTCATTACTAACAAACCTTTTGTTGTGTTGTTTCTAGTTGTCTAGCTCTAATCTAGTCGGCATTATTGCCCATATACATTTCATCTCGCAATCATACCTAAGGACTGCTATTTCTAACTTTGGATAAACCTTGAGATCCTCCGGTTCTGGTTGGATCATAGGATTGATTCCTAACCTAACCACCTTATGACTTCAGAATCGTCATGAAATTAAGATGTTGTTGGGTATAAGATCAAACCATAAAACCTTTTCTTACTGTTCAGCACATTGAGTCGATGAGATCATATTTTAATTACATTTTCTCCCCTTATTTTAAATAATAAACACTTAGTTTTTGAAATACCTTATGATTAAAATATGTCTTGAAAATTCTGTGGGAGAAAATATTATCAGCATGAATGGTTTGGAACATTTTGATAATGTTTTGAATACATAAGAGTTGTCGTTGTTGATGTATCCAAGAACATTAAAACTTTGTTTTTCGAAAAACTCCCCCTCAAAAATAGGACCAATTGAGAAATTGTTGTCTTTTGAAAACATTGTGAGGGTTGGAGTGTTGAACACACAATTTTGAAAGATTATGAATTGTCATCGAGAAATTCTTGAAAAATTGTGTTCAACTTTTTGAAAAACCAAATGTTAGAGGACTTCTCTTCTAACGCTAAGGGTAAGCGCACTGATACGTACACTATCCTTTTTCTTGAGCTAAAAACATTGAATGTCTTGTAAGAACAGCTCAAGACCGAGAAACGTTAATTTTCTCGTTGTGAGGATAAGTTATAAACCTTCCTTTATTTGAAGTCCGGGTTATGTACTGATATTTGCACATAAGCCATTTAGAAAATTAGAAATGACATGTTTTGAAACTATTTGCAACTCTCGCTCGAACTTCATTTACACACCCGTGTCAATGTTAATCGACATTTCTAAGCACGTAAATGTTATCGATTCCAAGAGACATGTCGAGAAGAATCTTTTTGGAAATTTTCTGTTTTTCTAATTTTGTATTTTCTTTTTGAAGTTTTATATTTTTGTATTTTGCTTTTCTAAAAAATATTTACATGGTGATGTTTGATGATGATATCAAGCAGTCTCATTTGTCAGAACCTCCAGATCAGCTGGAGTCAAACATCTCATACCAATCCTTCTGACAAGATACTTAAACCGATCCTCAGGAAGGGCTTTCGTAAACATGTCAGCTAATTGGTATTCAGTTCTGACAAAATATAATTCAATTATACCATTTTCAACCTGTTCCTTTATGAAATGATACCGAGTATAGATGTGCTTTGTTTGCGAATGCTATACGAGGTTGCATGATATTGCTATGGATGACTGAGAGTCACAGTACAACGGTATTTTGTTGTAGTTAAATTCATAATCTTGAAGCTCTGTCCTCATCCACATTACTTGAGCACAACTTGCAGATAACGCCACGTACTCTGCCTTTGCTGAAGACATTGCAGTGCAGTTTTGTTTCTTTGACATCAACCTACAGTTTTATCACCAAGGAATTGTATCCTCCAGAAGTGTTTTTTCCGAGTATCATGCAAGCCGACATGATCAGTCGTTCTAAAATGCTGTTAGTTCAAAGCCAGAATCCTTTGGATACCAGAGTCCCATGTTAATGGTACCCTTTAGGTATTTAAAGATTCTTTTAACCTCCTTGAGGTGCTTTTGTGTTGGTCGTGCTTGATAACGTGCACAATAGCATACTGCTTGCACTAAGTCTGGTCTACTAGATGTCAAGTACATGAGTGACCCGATCTTACTACGATAATCAGATTGGTCTACGGGTTCTCCACTCAAATCTACATCTAGTTTGGGTTTAGTAGCCAATGGTGTACCAATGGAGTGACAATTGTCCATATTATGCTTTTTCAGAATTTCTAAAGCGTACTTGGCCTGATTGATAAAAATACCTTTTGGGGACTGGTGGATCTGTAGTCCTAAAAAGAACTTCATCTCCCCCATTAAGGACATTTCAAATCTACTGTGCATTAACTTTTCAAATCTTTTTGAATATTTAGGGTTTGTAGACCCAAAAATTATGTCATCAACGTAAATCTGCACTAGTAGAATATCCTCCCCGTATTTTATCTTGAATAAAGTTGGGTCAATTGTACCTTTAGTAAAGCCTTTGGACATCAGGAAGTTGGAAAGTTCATCATACCAGGCTCTTGGAGCTTGCTTTAATCCATACAAAGCTTTCCTCAGAAGGTAGACTTTTTCTGGATGATCTGGATCAACGAACCCTTCTGGCTGAGCAACATAAACCTCCTCCTTCAGTGGACCATTAAGAAATGCCATTTTCACGTCCATCTGATAGATTGGAAAAGACTTGTGTGCTGCGTAGGCAACGAAAATCCGAACTGCTTCCAAGCGAGCAACTGGTGCAAATGATTCTTCGAAATCAATACCCTCTTCCTGAGCATAACCTTTAGCTACAAGTCGTGCTTTGTTGCGAATTACAGTCTGATCTTCATCCTTCTTGTTCTTCCATAACCACTTTAGCTATAAAAAAACAACACTTTAGCTTTATAATCATATTGCCAAAAGGTTTTGTCGACTAGTTCCTAGGTTTTAGTCTGTCAAACTGATGAAGTTCATCCTGCATTGCTTCGATCCATGCAGAATCAGCCATTGCCTCCTTAATGTTCTTCGGTTCAACAATACTCACCGTGAGCGCGAACATACACATTTCAGGATCTGTGGCAAGCTGTCGTCTTGTTTGAACTGGCATGGTTGGATTTCCATGAACTTGTTCTAATGGATGATCTCTGGTCCATCGGTAATCATGACTTTGTGGTTGAAATGAATGCACATCGGTATTATCAATGTTGCGTGAGGAAGACTCACCAATTTCTTATACCCGTGTACAAAAAGGATTGATAAATTCAGCTTCTTGAAATGATGCATTCGGTGCTTGATCATTGTTGTTGTCCTCAGCATGACCGTGTGCTGGAGTGTAGTATTCTTCAATTAAAGGACTGAAGAGAAATTCCAACTCTTGATGTGACGAATCTGTCTTCTCTGCTGTAGGAACAACATTTTGTCTTGGGGGCACACAAAAAAACACACCCAGAGGTCAGAGTTGTCTTAATTTGACGCCTTTTTGTCCTTTGAGGAAACGAGGCCTGAAGAGACATTTTCAACAGACATCTCTTGTCGTTGTGGTGCGAGGTCTGAACTGTTGTGATCAGACATCATTTCTTTGATTTCATCAAACTTGATATGAATGGACTCAACTATTAAGCGTGTTCTCTTGTTGTAAACACGATATCCCTTCGACTGAGTAGAATATCCCACCATGACACATGGATCCCCTTTTTCTTTCAACTTATCCAAATTTTCCCCATCTCTAGTTATGTAACAAATGCAACCAAAGATGTGAAGATGTTTTATTGAAGGTTTCCTGTCATTAATGATGTGATACGCCGTCTTTCCATGAGCCGATATGATGATTGATCTGTTCTGAGTATAGCATGCGGTTGCAACTGCTTTAGCCCAAAATGATAATGGAAGCTTAGAAGCTGAGAGCATAGCCAAAAGTGTAAATCCATTAGCACTTCTTGCGGCTGCTCAACCATATTCAGATAATTACTATCAAGCACCAAAACCTCAACGATCTAATGTAACATCATCTTCCACAAGACCAAGTGCATCTACCAGACACAAAGGCAAAGAGATCGCCAAACCAGTTACACCTCAATCTGAGTCAGTATCTGAAGAAGACAGTGATCCTGAACAAGCTCAGAGGGATAAGGAAATGCAAAAGAATTTGGCACTCCTTGCAAAGTATTTCAAAAGGCTCTACAAACCTACCAACAACAACCTTTGAACTTCTTCAAACTCCAGGAACAAGACTGAAGATACCACACCAAGGTATAACAACGACAATCAGTCAGGGCAGTTTGGGAATCAAAGGACAATGACAGTTGCTGGGGCTAGGGAAACTGTAGGCAGTCCGGTAGTGCAACAGAATGGGATACAGTGCTTTAATTGCAAAGGATTTGGCCACTATGCAAAAGGAATGCAGGGAAGCCAAAGCGTGTTAAAAGACTATCGTATCACAAGGAAAGACGATGATGTGCAACAAGCATGAACACAGGGTTCCACTGCATGCTGAGCAAGCTGTTGGCTCAGCGGACCACGGATGAAGAGATTGATGAACAGGAATTGGAAGCACATTATAGTTTCATGGCAAAGATTCAGGAGGTCTTACCAGGAGAATCCAGTTCAACTGAACAGCCATTGGAACAGGTACAAAACCATGATGAAGATAATGTGTTTGCAAATGAAAGACGACATTCTGAGCAACCTGAATCCATTAATGACACCATTGTTTTGGAGAAGGATGATAGCAATGTCACTCTGATTCAACAAAATATATGTAATAATATAACAGGTTGACCCAAAATGCCCGCAGAATGTGTTGATGAGCGTGCTGCGTTTGCTATTTAATTGCAAATTTAACTTTGATACTGAGGAAAACGAAATGTATTTTTAAAGCAGTTAAAGGAAAAGCAAAACGCATCATTGATCAAGAAGTAGAGGAGGGAAAAACTACCTTGATGAGACTAATAGGCTCTGGGGGAGGTACTAGTTCGATCGGGATAGTTGTCTTAATTGCCTCAGACAAACAAAATGAGCTGAGAAGTAACATAGCCTTTAATGACCGGACGATTGATATGAAATACTTCAAACAAGTTATATGGATACTCTAGGAACTAATTAGCTCTTAAAGACATTGAAATAAAGAAGGTTTGAAACAAAAGCTATGAAATTTCAAGTTCTCAATCAAGAAACACGATTGAGTTAGTCACAAAGAGTCTTTTAACAAAAGTCACAAGGAAGGTTAATCTCAAAGAGAAAACCAAGGTCATTCGGATTTAAAGGGTTAAGGAGAGAAGAGATTGACAAGATGATTGAAATGGACAAACAATTAAAGTTTTTGAATGAAATTATTTATACTCGTAATCAGTCAATTCAGACCATTCATATGTTAGCACCCAAATGCTCGACATATAATGGTAGACCAACCTTTGCTAATCCAAGGTACCTCAAGAAAGCTCAATCTGAAAAGCCCTGTTTGTATGAGATCCCATATGATACTTCTGATCTTGCAAAAGGATTTGCCATAATAGGGAGAGGACTCATGACTCTTGCAAATGAGAGTAGATCAAAATTGAATAAAGATTATGTGAAACCATATGATTACACAAGACAGAATAGTCTTTATGAAATTTTCAAAGCACCCTCACTGGAGTATCTTTATCAGTTGGAACGCGCAAAAGAAGTTAGGAAGACAATGTGGAGAAAACCGTTTGTTAGAACAAAACCAAACATTGCTAAAAACGTTGCCTTTCTACCCGTTTCGAAATCCATTAGTAAAAGTAGACAAGTTTTTAACGACATGACATTTAACATCAATCAATTTAGAGAAATTGTTGATCAAGCTTGGTTTAAACATACTAGTGATTATTTTCGGGTGCCAACTGCTAAAGATATGGAAGTTTTGATAAAAACCTTATTAATGCCTCTTTCCATAAAAACTCAAAATGATAGTTTTCGTTTTGAACATGAACTTAAAACAGAAATGCATGAAGATTATGAGTACGTTAAATCCCTTGAAAAAGAGGTTGACGAACTTGAATCTGAAAAGGCTGATTTTTCAAACATATATGATCTACTTCTCGAAGAGTGTGTGTCTAAGGATGTTACATGTTCATATTTGCATTCTCTGTCTGATTTAAATGCTTATGCTGAATTACAATGCTTGTATCTTCATAAAGTCAAAGAATGTGAATGTCTTGCACAAAAGTTTTCGAAACAAACTGAATTTGTTAACAAAGAAGTTCATAATAAACTTTTAAAGAGTTTTGCTAAACTTGAAAACCACTCGATTTCTCTTGAACTTGCTTTACAACAATGTAAAGAACAAATGAAAAACAACTCAGTTTGCAAAGAAAACGGATCAAATGTATTTCGAAAAGAACGTGAACAATATCATGAAATACAGGAAGGAAAGTCTGTGGAAACTCAGTTTGATAAACCATTTGTTGTTCGACAACCAAATGCTCAACGAATTCCAAAACCATCAGTTTTAAGAAAGCCAACTCCTTTTTCAAATTCTCCTAAAATGAGAAGTTTTCAAATGAAACAGTCGGTTAATAAAACTAATGTGTCGGATGGTTTGTTTAAACAAGTCACTCAACAGAATTTGCCTCAGAATAGAAAACAAGCAGAAATACACTCGAATGTGCTTAAACCAGGAATGTATAGAATTGCCACTACCACAACACAAAACAGAGAACCGCAGTTGCCTCATGCTTCTAGGAATACTAATCCTCACGTGTTAAATCTTCATGAGTAAATCACACTACTAGTGTTAGCAGACCACAGCTTAAGTGCTATCAAGTTAAAAATAAGGTCATGCCAAATAATAGTCAAGTGAAGTTTAAAAAGAATGAAGTAGAAGACCATCATAGAATTTCTAGTATTTCTAAGAAAACAAAGTCTGTAACTGTGTGTAATGACAGTTTAAATTCCAGAACTTCGAATGTGAATGCTGTTTGTGCTGAATGTGGAAAATGTGTGTTTAATTCTAATCATGATGCTTGTGTTTCTAGATACTTGAATGACGTGAACGCTAGAACTAAGAAACCTAATGTAGTGCATATTAGTGCTAGTAAACCTAAGAGAAAAACAAACAAATCTATTGCAACACCCCATAAGAAAACAGTTGCATCAGATACCACTATTTAGAAATCCAAGAGTTACTATAAGGAGTTGTATGAGAATACAAATCAGGAATGGAAATGGTGGATAGCTAAGACATGTCCATCAGGATATACATGGACACAAAAGCCTCTTAGGACCAAAAAGATATGGATGCCTAAGATCAGGAAAGATGATGTATCAACAAGTATTAGTCCCACTATAGACATTGTCTCTAGGATTACTAATGTCTTGAAGATATCAAATTCCTTAGGATCCAATTTGTCCAATGTTCCATCGTCCTCTAATTCTCTTGCAGATTGTACAACTCATCCTATTCATTGTTGACTCTGGATGCACAAAGCACATGACGGGCAATCTCAAGCTGTTGTGTAATTTTGTGGAGAAATTTCTGGGTACTGTTCGTTTTGGAAATGATCAATTTGCTCCAATTCTTGGTTATGGAGATCTGAATCAAGGAAATGTCATGATCAAACAGGTTTATTACGTCGAAGGCCTAAATCACAATCTTTTCTCAGTTGGTCAATTCTGTGATGCGGATTTGGAGGTTGCTTTCAGGAAATCTACTTGTTTTGTGAGAGATCTTCAGGGAAACGATTTACTAACTGGTAATCGTGGATCCGATCTCTACACAATATCTCTTCAAGAAACAACTTCATCAACTCCAATCTGTTTCATGGCTAAAGCTTCACCAACTCAAGCATGGTTATGGCATCGAAGACTTTCTCATCTTAACTTCGATTACATCACCTTACTCTCAAAGAAAGATATTGTGACAGGCTTACCTAAGTTGAAATATGTCAAGGATCAACTTTGTTCTTCTTGTGAAATGAGTAAAGCAAAAAGAAGCTCATTTAAGTCAAAAGTTGTTCCAAGTTCCAAAGGAAGGCTGAATTTGCTTCACATGGACTTGTGTGGTCCAATGCGGGTTGCAAGCATAAATGGGAAGAAATATATTCTGGAATGTAGATGATCTATTCAAGATACACTTGGACTCTTTTTTCTATGATCCAAGGATGAAACACCAGAAGTTCTCAAGACTTTCTTCACATGATCAACGCAATCTTCAAGCTCAAGTTTATTACTGTCCGTACTGCAGAGGAACACATTCTTGAACAGACCCTCCATGCTTATTTCAAGAAGAAGGCATTGACATCAGACATTTCCCTCCTCGACACACCTGAACAGACCGGCGTGCGAAAGACGGAACTCGCACTCGTATTGAGGCTTGTTGCGCGACACAATGCTCTCACTTTTAAGGCTTTTCCATTAACATTTTGGGCTGAAGCAGTTTGCAACCGCATGCATACTCAGAAACCAGATCAATCATCATATCACTCATGGAAAGAACGGCGTATCACATCAATAATTTAGGAAACCTTCAATAAAACATCTTCACAATCTTTGTTGCATTTGTTACATAACTATAGATGGGAAAATTTAATAAGATGAAAGAAAAAGGGGATCCCATGTTGTCATGGTGGGATATCTACTCAGATTGAAGGGAATAATCGTGTTTACGACAAGAGACACGCTTAATAGTTGAGTCCATTCATATCAGTTGATGAAATCAAAGAAATGAAAAAATTGTCTGAATCACAACAACTCAACCTCGCACCACAACCACAAAGTTGTCTATTAAAATGTCACTTCAGGCCTAGTTCCTCAAGGACGAAAAGGCGTCAGATTATGACCAACTCTGACCCCGTGCCCCCTAGATAAAATGTTGTTCCTAACAGACAAAAAAAGAATAGATCGTCACAACAAGGTTGTGAATTTCCCTTCAGTCCTTTAACTTGAAGAATATTACAATCCAGCACAACACGTAATGCTCGAGGAGCAAACAACTAATGATCAGCACCGAAGCATCATTTCAAGAAGCTGAATTTATCATCCTTTTTGTACACAAGGTATGAAGAAATGGTGAGTCTTCCTCACGAACATTGATAATACCGATGAGTGGCATTTATTTCAACCACAAAGTCATGGATTACCGATGACCAGGAGATTAATTCCATTAGACAATTTCATGGAAATCCAACCATGCCAGATTCAAACAAGACGACGCATGCCACAAATCCTAAATGTGTATGTTCGCATGCTCAACCGGTGAGATTGTTGAACCGAATAAACATTAAGGAGGCAATGGCAGATTCTGCATGATCGAAGCAATGCATGATGAACTTCATCAGTTCGAACAGACTAAAAGTCTGGGGAACTAGTCGACAAACCATTTGGAAAGATATTATAAAACTAAAGGTGGTTATGGAAGAACAAGAACGAGAAAGATCAGACTGTAATCTTCCAACAAAGCATAGACTTGTACTAAAGGTATGCTCAGGAAGAAGTGTATTGATTTTGAAGAATCTTTGCACCATTGCCGCGCTGGAAGTAATTCGGATTTTGTTGCTTACGCAGCACAAACAAGTCTTTTCCAACTATCAGATGGACGGAAAACGACATTTCTTATGGTCTACTTGAAGGAGGAGTTTAAGTTGCTCACAAGAAGGGTTCGTTGATCCAGATATTCAGAAAATGTCTACTTCCGGAGAACAGCTTTGTATGGATTAAAACAACACCAAGAGCCTGGGAGGTAGATGATTTTTTTTCAAGTATTAATTGAACTTTCCACTTCCTCAAGTCAAAGAGCTTCACTAAAGGTTACAATTTGAACCCAACTTTATCAAGAGATAAATACGGGGAGGATATACTACTTGTGTAGATTTACGTTGAATGACATAATTTATGGGTTTACAACCCAAATATTCAAGGCAAAAGATTCAAAAAGTAATGCACAGTAGGTTGAAATGTCCTTAATTGGGGGAGATAAAGTTCATTTAGGACTACAACAATACCACCAGTCCCCAAAAGTATTTTTAACAATCAGGCCAAGTACGCATTAAGAATTCTGAAAAAGCATAACATGGACAAATGTCAACTGGCCATTGGTACACCATAGCTACTAAACCTAAACTTAGATGTAATTTGAGTGGAGAACACCTTATATACAATCTGATTAACGAAGTAAAATCGGGTCACCATCATGTACTTGACATCTATAGACCAGACTAGAGTGCAAGCAGTATGCTAATGTGCACGTTTATCAAGCACGACCAACATCAAAAGAACCATCAAAGAGTTTAAAAGAATCTTTAAATACCTAAGGTACCATTAACATGGCTTCTGATACAAAGGATTCTGGCTTTGAACTAACATCATTTCAGACGCTGAACATGTGCCTGATGCATGATACTCGCAAAAGCCACTTCTGAGGGATACAGTTCTTAGTGATATGCTAGTAAGTTAGATGTCAAAGAAATAGAACTGCAGTGCAATGTCTTTAGCAGAGGCAGAGTACGTGGCGTTATCTGCAAGTTGTGCTCAAGTAATGTGGATGAGGACACAGCTTCAAGATTATGGCTTCAACTATAACAAAATAACCATTGTCCTAACTGCGACTCACTCAGTCACCATAAAGCAATATCATGCAACCCGTACAACTATACGTAAACAACAGCACAGTCCATGACTTGGTATCATATCAATAAGGAACAGGTTGAAAAATGGTAAAAAAATGAAATTATATTTAGTCAGAACGAATACCAATTAGACCGACATGTTAAAACGAAAGCCCTACCTGAGGATCGGTTTAAGTAATCTTTATCAAAGGATTGGTATGTGATGTTTGACTCCAGCTGATCTGGAGGTTCTGACAAATGAGACTGCTTGATATCATCATCAAACATCACCATGTACATATTTGTTTGAGAAAAAGCAAAATACAAAATATAAAACTTCAAAAAGAAAATTCAAAATCAGAAAATGTAGAAAATTTCCAAAAAAGATCTTCTCGACATGTCTCTTGGAATCGATAACATTTACGCTTAGAAATGTCGATTAACATTGACACGGGTGTGTAAATGAAGTTCGAGCAAAAGTTCAAACGTTTCAAAACATGTCATTTCAAATGTTTTCTAAAATGGCTTAAGTGCAATATCATTACACTAACAGGACCTTCATATAAAGGAAGGTTTATAACTTATCCTCACAACAAGAAAACTAACGTTTCTCGATCTTGAGCTGTTCTTACAAGACATTCAATGTTTTTAGCTCAAGAAAAAGGAAAGTGTACGTTTCAGTTCGCTTACCCTTACCGTTAGAAGAGAAAGTCCTCTAACGTCTGGTTTTTTAAAAAGTTGAACACAATTTATCAAGAATTTCTCGATGACAATTCATAATCTTTCAAAATTATGTGTTCATTACTCCATCCCTCACAGTGTTTTCAAAAGACAACAATTTTTAATTGGTCTAATTTTTGAGGGGGAGTTTTTCGAAAAACAAAGTTTTAATGTTTTTGGATACATCAACAACGACAACTCTTATGTATTCAAAACATTATAAAAATGTTCCAAACCATTACATGTGCTGATAATAATTTCTCCCAC
This sequence comes from Tanacetum coccineum, assembly GCA_026074375.1. Lineage (NCBI taxonomy): Eukaryota > Viridiplantae > Streptophyta > Magnoliopsida > Asterales > Asteraceae > Tanacetum > Tanacetum coccineum. Next base: position 75,706 of record BQNB010005023.1, on the reverse strand, counting down.
AGAATTTGTCAAGACATATTTTTCATCCAAGGTTATTTCAAAAACAAGGGTTTATTATTTAAAATAAGAGGAGAAAATGTATAATTAAAATATGATCTAATCGACTCAATGTGCTAAACAGTAAGAAAAGGTTTTATGGTTTGATCTTATACCCAACAACATCTTAATTTCACGACGATTCTGAAGTCATAAGGTGGTTAGGTTAGGAATCAAATCCTATGATCCAAACCAGAACCGGAGGATCTAACCCAAGGATAATCCAAAGTTAGAAATAGCAGTCCTTAGGTATGATTGGAGATGAATGTATATGGGAATAATGCCGACTAAGATTGAGCTAATATTGGAACAATCACAACAAGGTGTTAGTAATGACGTCCTGGTAAGCATTGAAGGCGATGACTGAAATGAAAAAGAAATATATGAAAAATGGTTCTAAAGAAAGAAAGGCCCTCCCATACAACTTAAGGCAGAAACCGGGTCAATACATATACTGTCAGAATCACAAGTTGATTGCTGACATTGAAAACGACACATGGAACCAGTGATGCAAATGCACAACAACCCTTCCCAACCATTCGAGTTTCTCTCAACAGAAACTTGTCTCATTTTGTCCGAGATACACACATTATCTATTGAACATCTATTCCTAGATCGGTTTTGATAATAGGCCCAGCCTCCGAGTACTAAAACCAAAATGCACTAATAGAGTCTAGAGCCCAAGAGATCAATCTAAAATCTCTTAGGACACCATTCCATTATCAAACACTTGTTGAACAACCAGTCAAATTACACAAGCTGTTAATAAGAGTCCTACGCAATATCCTTGTGATATTTTCCAGAACATCCGAGTGATACTTTTAGTATTTACAATGAAGATGGAAATCCTGCTTGAGTCAACCTCAAACAAGCTCTCGGTAGGTGACTTGCGAGATTCTATATGAATCAAACTTGTGACAACTGGATATCGATTTGTTCTAGTAAATGAATTAACAATTGATGAATTTTGATAAAAGCTTAAAACTTACGATGTGTTACAAAAAAAACGCTTTTATAAGTAATATGTCGATTGATTTTCAAATCAATTTTCTCGATTATCACTAACGTAACCCCTCCCCCAAGTGGTTTAAAACTGGTGACGGTATTCCCAACAACCAAAGTCGATTCATTACCACATGTTCATAGCTCCATTTTCTACATAAGATTAACTATCAAGAAGCTCAAGATTTTAAAGACAAAGAAAAAACGTCCGATAACTCTGATTTGAAGCTTTCAAGATTAGGCATAATATGAGAATGTGGTAAAGACATCAAGATCGCAGATGGCAAAGACGATAAAGACAATGAACAAAGGGCTCAAGTCTAAGATCGCAAAGCATGAAGGAACAAAACCTACAACAAAGAACAAAGAGAAAGACCAAGACCATAGCCTTGAAACCGAAGAAAGCAATCTCATTGATCTCATTAAGGAGTGTCATCAAATGAACGCACTTCGGGGAGATTGTTACCTCAAAATATTGGAGCCGAACAGGAAGTTCGTTCATTACCTGTACGAGTCTTGGTCATTTAATAGTTAACGTTGTTTAAGAGGAAAGTATCTGGAATACGGGCTCGATAGTTAATCCAAATATTGTATATGTTTTCGGGTTTAATTCCAAGCAAAACCCGATGCCCGGGTCCCTAGTCAATTATCCCGAACAGTCACTTAGTATGACGGGTTTATATAATAAGCTTTTTCCCTCTTTGGAAAAGTTATTTGTTCATTTTCTAAATATATCTTTTCCATATTCCTCAATCTCTCTCTCTCATCTTATTCTTTCCTTCTCTCTAGAAAACCACCTCCTTCTCATTTCTAGTTATTGATCCGTGATTGATCGTGTTATGAAGTGTTAAACGATAAATACCTACAAGTTTAAAATCAATTCATAATAAAGTATCTCGATTCTATTTCCGAAAATGATCATTTTGATGCCGAAATCATATCTCCTGAATCACCTCTCAATCCATGATACTTTGCCAGTTTTATCTCCCTAGAAATGATCTCTCCACCATGAGTTTCTCTCGAGAAATCATTACAATCCTTCAAAGAATTGCTAGCGAGCACGAGGAATATATTACGTCCGATATGTGGTTGCTATCGGAATTGCATCCTTCCTGGTTGCCAGAAAAATTTTCAAGCTAGTCCAAATACGATCATCGAGTCTCTTCCCCATTATTTCCTATTCCCGTTCAGGATAGTGCTCTCATATGGAAGGACATCGATAAATATGCTTGGCCAGATGATTTTAAAACCGCCTAGAAATTGAGAAGAATGATTACGATCGAGAAGATGACGAAAAATTCAACCGTTGATAGCTAGTTTTACATCACGACATAAACCTTTCTTTCCCGATGAAGATGAGTGTTTCAACCCAGGAGGCGGATAATGATGAGATCGATGCTTTTCTAGCTACGAAGTATCTACGTATATGTGCGGAAGGATAAATGACTCGGATGGAGACGTAGTTATATCTTTGAAGATTGCTTGTTGATGACACCACCCATAAACACTTCCTCCCCCCTCTCGAGGTTTTTTTGTCATTCGATCATGAACCACAATTGCTATACGGATGAAATCCAATTTGAACTTTGAAAAATATGGTTAAAACTTTTGATCCCGGGATTTACGAGAAAACTTTTTCTCCACATGTGTATATTATCATCTCAGGCCCACCATTATATCTTTTCGTTCACTAATGTTGTCCAAATCCTTTTTTTAGTCATCATTTTGTACTTTCTTTTCTCCTTCGGGAGTAGAAAGACACATTTTTGACCCTGACATCTCGCTTTTCATTTTTCATCTCAAGATCCAGTGGCAGTTTAAATTGTTCAATGAAAATTTTGTTTTTTCCACTATCTTTCATCCCCAAGGACAATGAATCGGGATCGATCAAGCTATGCGACACGGTTACCAAAAACAAAGCGCTTCGTGGAGGCACCCCATGCTTAATCCTTCTAATCTTCTTTCTTATTTCTATTGGATGTTGAGGAGAGCTTGTACTCATCCGATTCTAGTTGTTTGTACTTGTGATTTTTTATAGGATTGACCCAAAATTTTCTGAAGACTCTCGTGTTTTCGAATGTTTTGTCCCCAATTTAAGTCCACTCGACTGTCTAGCCTTTGCTTGCCATTAGTTTGGGGACATCCGATATCCTAGATTTTTATCGACTAACATTTATCTTTTAGCATACTTGATAATCGTCTTGCAGATTTTTGTAATACATTCTTCACGCGTTGATTAAGCATTCGACTTTTTGAGTTTCAGATGGGTTTTTGAGCCTTATAGACTAGGAAACATTAAGGACAATGTTTAATTTTTAGTATGGGGTATTATATTTTCGATAATCTTACCTACCTTTGCCCGTTGTTCTCACGTACCCCGTTTTTCCCAAAATTTAAAAATTTAAAAAATTTCAAAAATAAAATAAGTGTTTTGTCACAATTTTGACTTTCCTACTAGGTAGAATAAGAATAAATTTTGACCCGATCGAGCGTGTTGAGCTCTAGCTTGATCCTTAACTTTTAGGCTAAGTGTTCACGAAAATTCGCGAAGAACGAAAAATGATAGAGTTAAGTATGAGTTGATGACTAAACAATGATTAATTTGGGAAATCTTAAGAGCTCATGTATGTAATTTGTGGCTTTTTCTCCCATAAGCTTCTAACCGGACTAATAATACGTGCTATTTTTGGAGATTAAACTTAAATCAACAATTTTTATGTAGTGTATAGCAAAAATTTTAGTCTTAGTTCAAATTTATATTTAAATTTTCCAAAAAGAAGTCTTCTCTATATATTAATAAAAAAAAAATAAAAAAAATATGAAAAATGATGAAAAACAAAATATAATAATAATAAAAACTGTGGGCTGATAAAAGTTTAATACCTCTTGCCGGCTCACAACCGATGTGATAGTCTAATAAAGAAAGCCCATAGTAAGAATACAAAATCCGAGACTGATAAAAGTTTGCTGCATCTTGCCGGCTCACAACCGATGTTGCAGCCTTCTAAAAGGTCGAGGTTTACAATTGCATAAATTGATAATGTTAATATTAATTTTGAATTACTAAATAGATCTCCTTTTTGTTAAATTTAATTAGCTTTGGAACTTTAGACTATTTATTTTTAGTTTTTTATATGTAAAACGGGAAACCTAAGAGTTTTTGAAACCTAAGGTCCATGAGTCCCGATACTAGTCTCTGTGGGGTGTCAAAAGCCCTGGTCACTTAGCCGCTAATGTTGGGATGTGTCCGAGACGAAAGTCCGCTACAAATGGATGATCTCGCCTTCAAACTAATTATTCTCGGGTGGAACGTAAAACATAGAATTTTGCAAAATGTTGATCCAATGGTTGAAATTCAAAATAAGCACATTCACCTAAGATATAATAATTGTCGGGAGTGAAAAGTTTTCACAAGAGCAAATAAGAGTAGTATATAGCATTTTTACTGATATTTAGCGGTGAATATTTGATTTTTCTGTTTATAAAGCTTGTTTGGAGCAAGTGACAAAGTCAGGGACGAAATATATCCTTTTTGGGGCATTCTCGGATCGAAATGCATCTTGTTCTATGATCCCTAACGGTTATGTAAATAACAAAAGTCGGAATATTCTAAGTAGTTGCTAAAAAAGGTTTTGAAAAATGGGAAAATAAGGTGTTTTATAACTTGTGATTTCTTAACTCTCCCCACAATAGACTTTACTACTTCTTAAAGGATTAGTTTGGGGAGGTTTTGAGGTATTTGGTTTTAAAGGGTTTTCTATAACATGTGCACCAGGGCACATGTTAAGGTGGGACACAGGCTGTGTGACCACAGCCTGATTGGCCTAGCAATTATTGTTATTAATTCATTATCAGGCCCACAAATAACTGGCTGGCCAAACGGGTGATACGGGCGTTGTGACACACAGCCTGATGTCCCCACCTTAACATGTGCCCCTGGGGCACATGTTAAGGTGAGGACATCAGGCTGTGTGTCACAGCCTGATTGGCCAGCAGTTATTTGTAGAGCCTGATAATAATTAATAACAATAATTGCTGGTCAATCAGGCTGTGACACACAGCCTGTGTCCCCACCTTAACATGAGGGGCACATGTTAGAAAAACCCTAAAACCAAATACCTCAAAACCTCCCCAAACTAATCCTTTAAGAAGTAGTAAAGTCTATTGTGGGGAGAGTTAAGAAATCACAAGTTATAAAACACCCAATTTTCACATTTTTCAAAACTTTTTTTTAGCAACTACCTAGAATATTCCGACTTTCGTTATTTCCATAACCGTTAGGGATCATAGAACAAGATGCATTTCGATCCGAGAATGCCCCAAAAAGGATAAATTCATCGTCCCTGACTTTTCACTTGCTCCAAACCAAGCTTAAAACGAAATCACCGCTAAATATCAGTTAAAATGCTAACACTACTCATATTTGCAACTTGTGAACTTTTCACTCTCGACAATTATTATATCTTAGGTGAATGTGCTATTTTGAATTTCAACCATGGATCAACATTTTGCAAAATTCTATGTTTCACGTTCCACCCGAGAATAATGAGTTTGAAGGCGAGATCATCCCATGTAGCGACTTTCGTCTCGGCACATCCCAACCTTGCGGCTAAGTGACCAGGCTTTTGACACCCCACAGAGACTAGTATCGGGACTCACGGACCTTAGGTTTCAAAAACTCTCAGGTTTCCCGTTTACACATAAAAAACTTAAAATAAAATAGTCAAAGTTCAAAAGCATATTTAAATTTAACAAAAAGAGATCTATTTATTAATTCAAACTTAATATTAAACATAACATTTTAGCAATGTGTAAACCGCCGACCTTTAGAAGGCTGCAACAACGGTATGTGACAACAAGATGCAGCAAACTTTTTTATCAGTTCTCGGTTTTGTTATTCTTACTATGGGCTTTCTTTAGAAGACTACCACATCGGTTGTGAGCCGGCAAGAGGTAGTAAACTTTTATCAGCCCACAACTTATATTTATTATATTTTTTATTTTTCATCATTTTTCATATTATTATTTTTTTTAAATAATATATACAGAAGACTTATTTTTGAAAAATTTAAGTATAAATTTGAACTAAGACTAAAATTTTTGCTATACACTACATAAAAATTGTTGATTTAAGTTTAATCTCTAAAAATAGCACGTATGATTAGTCCGGTTAGGAGCTTATGGGAGAAAAAGCCACAAATTACATACATGAGCTCTTAAGATTTCCAAATAATCCTTGTTTAGCATCCAACTCATACTTAACTCTATCATTTTTCGTTCTTCGCGAATTTCCGCGAACACTTAGCCTAAAAGTTAAGGAACAAGCTAGAGCTCAACACGCTCGATCGGGTCAAAATTTATTCTTATTCTACCTAGTAGGAAAGTCAAAATTGTGACAAAACACTTATTTTATTTTTGAAATTTTTTTCATATTTTTAAAATTTTGGCGGGAAAACGGGGTACGTGAGAACAACGGGCAAAGGTAGGTAAGATCATATCGAAGATATACTACCCCATACTAAAATTAAACATTGTCCTCAATGTTTCCTAGCCTAAGGCTCAAAACCCCATACTGAAACTCAAAAAGTCGAATGCATAATCCAAGCGTGAAGAAAGTATTACAAAAATCTCAAGCCGTTTATCAAGTATGCTAAAAGATAAATGTTAGTCGATAATAATCTTAGGATATCGGATTTCCCCAAACTAATGGCAAGCAAAGGCTAGGAAGCTCGAGTGGACCGGGACAAAACACCGAACACGAGAGTCTTCAGAAGATTTTGGGTCAATCCTACAAAAAATCACAAGTACAAACAACAAGAATCGGACGAGTACAAGCCTCCTCACATCACAATAGAAATAAGAAAGAAGATAGAAGGATAAGCATGGGGTGCCTCCCACGAAGCGCTTTGTTTTTGGTAACCGAGTCACATAGCTTGACTCGATCCCCGAATTCATTCGTCCTTGGGGATGAAAGAAGTGGAAAAACAAAATTTCATTGAACATTTAACTGCCACCGGATCTTGAGAAGAAAAATGAAAAGCGAAGATGTCAGGTCGAAAGAAATGTGTGTCTTTCCACTCCCCAAAGGAGAAAAGAAAGTTCACATGATGAGTAAAAAAGATTTGGACAACAATTGTGAAGAAAAGATAATGGTGGTCCTTAGATGATAATCTCACACATGATGGAGAAAAAGTTTTCTCGTAAATCCCGGGATCAAAAGTTTTAACCATATTTTTCAAAGTATCAAATTCGGATTCATCCTTAAAGCATTGTGGTTCATGATCGAATAACACCTCGGAGAAGAGATTATGGGTGGTGTCATCAATAAGCAATCTCTCAAGATATAATACGTCTCCATCCGAGTCATAATATCCTTCCTCAATATACGTAGGAACTTCGATAGCTAGAAAAGCATCGATCTCATCATTATCGCCTCCTGGGTCGAAACACTCATCTTCATCGGGAAAAGGTGTGTGAAGTAAAACTGGCTCATCAACGGTTGAATTTTCGTCATCTTCTGAGTCGTAATCATCTCTCTCAATTTCTGGCGGTATTAAGTCATCTGGACCGGGAAATATATCGATCTCTTCCCTATGAGAGTCACTATCCTGAACGGGAATAGGAAATATGGGAAGAGACTCGATGATCGTATTTGGACTAGCATGAAAATTTTTCGGCGACCGAGAAGATGAATTTCCGCATAGCAACCACATTCGACTAATATATTCCTCGTGCTCTCTAGCAATTCTTGAAGGATTTGTGATGATTTCACCGGCGAACTCATGGTGGAGAGGATCATTTCTAGGAGAGAAAACTGTCAAAGTATTATGATTGAGAGGTGATTCAGGAAGATAAGATTTGGCATCAAAATGATCATTCTTCGGAATAGAATCGAGGACTTTATTATGAATTTGATTAAACTCTGTAGGATCTCGTTTAACACTTCATAACACGAATCAATCACGGATCAAGAACTAGAAATGAGAAAGAGAGGTGAGTTGTTCTAGAGAGAGAAAGAAAAGAGAGAGAGAGAGATGAGAGAATATGGAAAATGATATTATTTAGAAAATGAACAACTAACTTTTCCAAAGAGGAAAAGTTACTTATATACCCCGACATACTAAGTGACGTTCGGGATAATTGACTAGGACCCGGGCTCGGGTTTTGCTTGGAATTAAACCCGAAACATATACAATATTAGATTAACTATCGAGCCCGATTCCCGATACTTTCCTATTACAACGTTAACTAATTAAATGACCGAGACTCGTACACGTAATGAATGAACTTCCTGTTCGGCTCAATATTTTGAGGCTAACAATCTCCCCCGAAGTGAGTTCATTGATGACACTCCTTCATGAGATCAATGAAAATTGCTTTCGTCCGTTAAGCGGCATATGGTCTTGTCTTTCTCTTTGTTCTTTGTTGTATGTTTTTGTTCCTCATTGCTTTGCGATCTTAAAAAAAACTTTGGAGCCTTTGTCATTGGTCCTTTAATCGTCTTTGCCATCTTGCAAAATCCAAAATCTTGTTCTTTTACTCAACAATACTCATATATGCCGTTTTAAAAATGTGTGTTTAAAAAAAAAAAAAATCTTGAAAGCTTCAAATCAGAGTTAGCGAAAGTCTTTGTCTTTAAATCTTGAGCTTTCATGATAGATTGTCTTTGTAGAATGAGCATGAACATGTGGTAATGAATCGACTTTGGTTGATTGGGATACTGTCACCACCGTTTTAACCTGCAGGTTTACGTTAGTGATAATCGAGAAAATTGATTTGAAAATCAATCGACGTATTACTTGTAAAAGCGTTTTTGTAACACATCGTAAAGTTTTAAGCTTTATCAAATTCCATCATTGTTAATTCATTTACTGGACCAAATCGATATCCAGTTGTCACAAGTTTGATTCATATAGAATCTCGCAAGTCACCTACCGAGAGCTTGTTTGATGCTGACTCAAGCAGGATTTCCATCTTCATTGTAAATACTAAAAGTATCACTCTGATGTTCTGGAAAATATCACAAGGATATTGCGTAGGACTCTTATAACAGCTTTGAAATTTGATGATGTTCAACAAGTGTTTGAAATGGAATGTGTCCTAACGAGTTTTAGATTGAACTCTTGGCTCTAGACTCCTATTTAGATGCATTTTGGTTTTAGTACTCCGGCAAGGCTGGAGCATATTATCAACGATCTCGGAATGAGATGTCAATAGATAATGTGTGTATCTCCGTGACAAATGAGACAAGTTTCTGTTGAGAGAAACCCGAATGGTTGGGAAGGGTTGTGCATTGCATCACTGGGTCCATGATGTCGTTTTCAATGTCAGCAATCAACTTATGATTCTGACAGCATATGTATTGACCCCAGATTTTCAGCCTTAATTTGTAAGGAGGGCTTCTCTTTAGACCATTTATCCATATAGTTTCTTTTTCATTCTTCATCGCCAGATCATGCTTACCAGGACGTCATTACTAACACCTTGTTGTGATTGTTCCAGTGTTAGCTCAATCTTAGTCCGGCATTATTCCCATATACATTCATCTCCAATCATACCTAAGGACTGCTATTTCTAACTTTGGATTATCCTTGGGTAGATCCTCCGGTTCTGGTTGGATCATAGGATTGATTCCTAACCTAACCACCTTATGACTTCAGAATCGTCGTGAAATTAAGATGTTGTTGGTATAAAGATCCAAAACCATAAAACCTTTTCTAACTGTTCATCAACCATGAGTCGATAAAGATCATATTTTTTAATTTACATTTTTCCTCCTCTTATTTTAAATAATAAACACTTAGTTTTTTAAATACCTTGTGATTAAAATTACTTGAAAATTCTGTTGGAAAAATATTATCAGCATGAATGGTTTTGGAACATTTATAATGTGTTTTGAATACATAAGAGTTGTCGTTGTTGATGTATCCAAAAACATTAAAACTTTGTTTTTCGAAAAACTCCCCCTCAAAAATAGGACCAATTGAAAAATTGTTGTCTTTTGAAAACATTGTGAGGGTTGGAGTGTTGAACACATAATTTTGAAAGATTATGAATTGTCATCGAGAAATTCTTGAAAAATTGTGTTCAACTTTTTGAAAAAACCAAATGTTAGAGGACTTCTCTCTACGAGTAAAGGGTAAGCGAACTGAAACGTACACTTTCCTTTTCTGAGCTAAAAACATTGAATGTCTTGTAAGAACCAGCTCAAGATCGAGAAACGTTAGTTTCCTCTTGTTGATGAGGATAAGTTATATACCTTCCCTTTATAAGTAAGCCTGGTTATGTACTGACATTTGCATATAAGCCATTTAGAAAATTAGAAATGACATGTTTTGAAACTATTTGCAACTCTCACTCGAACTTCATTTACACACCCGTGTCAATGTTAATCGACATTTCTAAGCACGTAAATGTTATCGATTCCAAGAGACATGTCGAGAAGAATCTTTTTGGAAATTTTCTGATATTTCTGATTTGTATTTTCTTTTGTGAAGTTTTAATATTTTGTATATTGCTTTCTCAAAAATTATGTAACATGGTGATGTTTGATGATGATATCAAGCAGTCTCATTTGTCAGAACCTCCAGATCAGCTGGAGTCAAACATCTTATACCAATCCTTCTGATAAGATACTTAAACCGATCCTCAGGGAGGGCTTTCGAAACATGTCCCGCTAATTGGTATTCAGTTATGACAAAATATAATTCAATTATACCATTTTCAACCTGTTCCTTTATGAAATAGATACCAAGTATGATGTGCTTTGTTCACGATGTTGTACGGTGGTTAGCATGATATTGCTATGGCTGACTGAGAGTCGCAATACAATGGTATTTTGTTATAGTTGAAGCCATAATCTTGAAGCTGTGTCCTCATCCACATTACTTGAGCACAACTTGCAGATAACGCCACGTACTCTGCCTCTGGCTAAAGGACAAATGAAAAAAAAACTGCAGTTCTAATGTCTTGACATCCAACTTACTAGCTTATCACCAAGGAACTGTATCCCTCCAGAAGTGCTTTTGCGAGTATCAATGCATCCGGCATGATCAGCGTCTGAAAATGCTGTTAGTTCAAAGCCAGAATCCTTTGGATACCAGAGTCCCATGTTAATGGTACCCTTTAGGTATTTAAAGATTCTTTTAATCCTTGAGGTGCTTTTGAGTTGGTCGTGCTTGATAACGTGCACAATAGCATACTGCTTGCACTAAGTCTGGTCTACTAGATGTCAAGTACATGAGTGACCCGATTTTACTACGATAATCAGATTGGTCTACGGGTTCTCCACTCAAATCTACATCTAGTTTGGGTTTAGTAGCCAATGGTGTACCAATGGAGTGACAATTGTCCATATTGCTTTTTCAGATATCTCTAAAGCGATACATGGCCTGATTTGATAAAAAATACAATTTGGGGACTGGTGGATCTGTAGTCCTAAAAAGAACTTCATCTCCCCCATTAAGGACATTTCAAATCTACTGTGCATTAACTTTTCAAATCTTTTTGAATATTTAGGGTTTGTAGACCCAAAAATTATGTCATCAACGTAAATCTACACAAGTAGAATATCCTCCCCGTATTTTATCTTGAATAAAGTTGGGTCAATTGTACCTTTAGTAAAGCCTTTGGACATCAGGAAGTTGGAAAGTTCATCATACCAGGCTCTTGGAGCTTGTTTTAATCCATACAAAGCTTTCCTCAGAAGGTAGACTTTTTCTGGAAATCTGGGATCAACAACCCTTTCTTGCTAGCAACATAAACCTCCTCTTCAGTAACCCTTAAGAATGTCGTTTTCACGTCATCAATAGATATGGAAAAGACCTTGTGTGCTGCGTAAGCAACAAAAAGATCCGAACTACTTCCCAAGCAGCAACTGGTGCAAATGAAATTCTTCAAAATCAAACCCCTTCCTGAGCAATAACCTTTAGCACAAGTCATGCTTTGTTGCGAATTACAGTCTGATCTTTATCTTTCTTGTTCTTCCATAACCACTTTAGCTTTATAATCATCTTGCCAAATGGTTTGTCGACTAGTTCCCAGACTTTTAGTCTGTCGAACTGATGAAGTTCATCCTGCATTGCTTCGATCCATGCAGAATCAGCCATTGCCTCCTTAATGTTCTTCGGTTCAACAATACTCACCGTGAGCGCGAACATACACATTTCAGGATCTGTGGCAAGCTGTCGTCTTGTTTGAACTGGCATGGTTGGATTTCCATGAACTTGTTCTAATGGATGATCTCTGGTCCATCGGTAATCATGACTTTGTGGTTGAAATAAATGCACATCGGTATTATCAATGTTGCGTGAGGAAGACTCACCAATTTCTTATACCCGTGTACAAAAAGGATTGATAAATTCAGCTTCTTGAAATGATGCATTCGGTGCTTGATCATTGTTGTTGTCCTCAGCATGACCGTGTGCTGGATTGTAATATTCTTCAAGTAAAGGACTGAAGAGAAATTCCAACCCTTGTTGTGACGAATCTGTCTTTTCTGTTGTAGGAACAACATTTTATCTTGGGGGCACGGGGTCAGAGTTGTCATAATCTGACGCCTTTTGTCCTTGAGGAACTAGGCCTGAAGAGACATTTTTAATAGACATCTCTTGTCGTTGTGGTGCGAGGTCTGAGTTGTTGTGATCAGACATCATTTCTTTGATTTCATCAAACTTGATATGAATGGACTCAACTATTAAGCGTGTTCTCTTGTTGTAAACACGATATCCCTTCGACTGAGTAGAATATCCCACCATGACACATGGATCCCCTTTTTCTTTCATCTTATCTAAATTTTTTCCCCATCTGATAGTTATGTAACAAATGCAACCAAATATGTGAAGATTTTTATTGAAGTTTTCCTATCCATTAATGATGTGTATATCGCCGTCCCTTTCCATGAATCGATATATATTGATCTGTTCTGAGTATAGCATACGGTTGCAACTGCTTCAGCCCAAAATGATAATGGAAGCTTAAAAGCAGAGACATTGTTCGAGCAGCCCAATAGATGCGGTTTCCGTCTTTCGACAACGCCGTTTGTTCAGTGTTCGAGGAGTGGAAGACTGATGTTTCAATGCCTTCTTCTTTGAAATAAGCATGGAGTGTCTTGTTCAAGAACTCTGTGCCTCTGTCAGTACGGACAGTAATAACTTGAGCTTGAAGATTGCGTTGAATCATCGTGAGAAAGTCTTTGAGAACTTCTGGTGTTTCATCCTTGGATCATAGAAAAAGAGTCCAAGTGTATCTTGAATAGTCATCAACAATCACCAGAATATATTTCTTCCCATTTATGCTTGCAACCCGCATTGGACCACACAAGTCCATGTGAAGCAAATTCAGCCTTCCTTTGGAACTTGGAACAACTTTTGACTTAAATGAGCTTCTTTTTGCTTTACTCATTTCACAAGATGAACAAAGTTGATCCTTGACATATTTCAACTTATTAAGCCTGTCACAATATCTTCTTTGAGAGTATAGGGATGTAATCCGAGAGTTAAGATGAAGAAAGTCTTCGTGCCATAACATGCTTGATTGGTGAAGCCTTTAGCCAGAAACATATCGGAGTTATGAAGTGTTTCTTGAATTGATATTATGTAGAGATCAGAATCCACGATTACCAGTTAGTAATCATTTCCTGAAGATCTCTCACAAAACAAGAGATATCGAAAGCACCTCCAAATCCGCATCACAGAATTGACCAACCGAGAAAAGATTATGATTGAGGCCTTCGACGTAATAAACCCGTTTGATCGTGACATTTCCTTGATTCAGATCTCCATAACCAAGAATTGGAGCAAATTGATCATTTCCAAAACGAACAGTACCCAAAAATTTCTCCACAAAATTACACAACAGCTTGAGATTGCCCGTCATGTGCTTTGTGCATCCAGAGTCAACAATGAATAGGATGAGTTGTACAATCTACAAGAGAATTAGAGGACGATGGAACATTGGACAAATTAGATCCTAAGGAATTTGATATCTTCAAGACATTAGTAATCCTAGAGATAATGTCTATAGTGGGACTAATACTTGTTGATACATCCTCTTTCCTGATTTTAGGCATCCATATCTTTTTGGTCCTAAGAGGCTTTTGTGTCCATTTATATCCTGATGGACATCTCTTAGCTATCCACCATTTCCATTCCTGATTTGTATTCTCATACAACTCCTTATGGTAATCTAATTTCCTAAATAGTGGTATCTAATGCAACTGTTTTCTTATGGGGTGTTGCAACAGATTTGTTCGCTTTTCTCTTGGGTTTACTAGCACTAATAGGCACAACCTTAGGCTTCTTAGTTCTAGCGTTCACGTCATTCAAGTATTTAGAAACACAAGCATCATGATTAGATATAAACACACATTTTCCACATTTAGCACAAACAGCATTCACATTCGAAGTTCTGGAATTTGAACTGTCATTACACGCATTACAGATTTTTTGTTTTCTTAGAATACATATGGTCATTTACTTCCTTCTTTTAAACTTCACTTGACTATTGTTTGGCACGACCTTATCTTTAACTTGATAGCACTTAAGCTGTGGTCTGCTAACACTAGTAGTGTGATTTACTCCTGAAGATTTAGACACGTGAGGATTAGTATTCCTAGAAGCATGAGGCAACTGTGGTTCTCTGTTTTGTGTTGTGGTAGTGGCAATTCTATACATTCCTGGTTTAAGCACATTCGAGTGTATTTCCGCTTGTTTTCTTATCTGAGGCAAATTGTCCTGTGTAGTGGACCTGTTTAAACAAAACCATCCAACCATTAGTTTTATTAACCGACTATTTCGTTTGAAAACTTCTCATTTCAGGAGAATTTGAAAAAGGATCGGTTTTCCTAAAACTGATGGTTTTGGAATCCGTTGAGCATTTGGTTGTCGAACAACAGATGGTTTATCAAACTGAGTTTCCACAGACTTTCCTTTGCATTTCTCAATGAGTTTCTTTAACTCACTGATGGCTATGTTCTTGTCTTGCATTTGAGCTTTCAAATCCTGTATTTCATGATATTGTTCACGTTCTTTTCGAAATACATTTGATCCGTTTTCTTTGCAAACTAAGTTGTTTTTCATTTTTCTTTAACATTGTTGTAAAAGCAATTTCAAGAGAAATCGAGTGGTATTCAAGTTTAGCAAAACTCTTTAAAAGCTTATTATGAACTTCTTTGTTAACAGATTCAGTTTGTTTCGAAAGCTTTTGTGCAAGACATTCACATTCTTTGACTTTATGAAGATACAAGCATTGTAATTCAGTGTAAGCAATTTAAATCAATGAGATGCAAACATGAACATGTAACTTCTTTTAGACACACCCTCTTCGAGAAGTAATTCATATTTGTTTGAAAATCAGCTTTTCAGATTCAAGTTTCATCACTCTTTTTCAAGGGATTTAACGTACTCATAATCTTCATGCATTTTCGTTTTAAGTTCATGTTCAAAACGAAAACTATCATTTTGTGATTTTATGGAAAGAGGCATTAATAAGGTTTTTATCAAAACTTCCATATCTTGAGCAGTTGGCACCCAAAAATAACTACTAGTATGATTAGACCAAGCTTGTTCACAAGATCGTTCTAAAATGATTGATGTTAACTGTTATGTCCATTAAAAACTTGTCTACTTTTTACTAATGGATTTCAAACGGGTAGAAAGGCAATGTTTTAAGCAATGTTTGGTTTTGTGTAACAAACGGTTTTCTCCACATTTGTCTTCCAACTTCTTTTACGCGTTCCAACTGATAAAGGATACTCCATGAGGGGTGCTTTTGAAATTCATAAGACTATCTGTTTGTGTAAACATATGTTTCACATAATTTTATTAAATTTTGGATCTACACTCGTTTGCAAGAGTCATGGTCTCTCCCTATTTGGGGCAATCTTTTTGCAAGATCAAAAGGGTTTTTAATTCATATGATCTCATTACAAACAGGGCCTTTCTGATTGAGCTTTCTTGAGGTACCTTGGATTAGCAAAGGTTGGTCTACCATTATATGTCGAGCATTTGGGTGCAAACATATGAATGGCTTGGATTGACTGATTACGAGTATAAACAATTTTGTTCAAAAACTTTAATTGTTTGTCCATTTCAATCATCTTGTCAATATCTTTTTCTTCCTTAACCTTTAAATCCGAAATGACCTTACTTTTCTCTTGATTGACCTTAAAATTGTGACTTTGTTAAAAGCCTCCTTTTTAACTATTCATCAATGTTTTTTATTGACAACTGAAATTTTCATAGGCGTTAGTTTTTTAAAAGCCCTTTTTCCTTTTTATGTCAAGTCTTTACAAGCTAATAGTTCCCTAGAGTTTTCATTTTAACTTTGTTTGAAGAATGTCATAATCAAGCATCCAGTCATTAAAGGCTTTGTACTTCTCAAACTCATTCTGTTTGTTCTGAAGTGCAATCAGACAACTATCCCGACAACTAGTAGCCTTCCCTAGAGCCCTACCAGTCTCATCAAGGTTAGTTCTGCACTCCTTCAGTTCTTGAGTCAATGATGCGTTTGCTTTCTTTAATTGCTTTAAAATCGTTTTGTTCCTCATATCAGAGTTAAATTTTGCAAATTAAATTAGCAAGCGCAGCACGCTCATTAGTACATTCTACAGAATTTTTCTCAGAACGGTGTCTTTCATTGGCAAACACATTATTTTCATCATTGTTTTGTACCTGTTCCAATGGCTGTTCAGTTGAACTGGATTTTCCTGGTAAGACCTCCTGAATCTTTGCCCATGAAACGAAATGTCTTCCAATTTCCTGTCATCAATCTCTCTCGTGTCCCTCTAGCCAATCAGCTTGCTTAGCTTGCAGTGGAACACCTTGTTCAGCTTGTTTGCACATCATCATCTTTTCCTTGTGATACGTGTAGTCCTTAAACCGCTTTGGCTTCCTGTATTCCTTTGCATAGTGGCCAAATCCCTTGCAGTTAAAGCAATGTATCCCATTCTGTTGCACTACCGGACTGCCTATAGTTTCCCTATCCCCAGCAACTGTCATGTCCATTATTCCCAACCTGCTATGAAATGATTTGTCGTTTTTATACCTTGGTGGTTGGTACATCAGTCTTGTTCCTAGAGTTTGAAGAAGTTTGAAGGTTGTTGTTGGTAGGTTTGTAGAGCCTTTTGAAATACTTTGCAAGGAGTGCCAAATTCTTTTGCATGTCCTTATCCCTTTGAGCTTGTTTAGGATCACTGTCTTCTTCAGATACTGACTCAGATTGAGGTGTAACTGGTTTGGCGATCTCTTTGCCTTTGTGTCTGGTAGATGCACTTGGTCTTAAAGGAAGATGATGTTGCATTAGATGTTTGAGGTTTTGGGCTTTTTTTTTTTTTTTTTTAATTTGATATATTTATCGTGAATATGGTTGAGCAGCCGTAAGAAGTGCTAATGGATTTTCACTTTTGGCTATTCTCTTAGTACGGATATCATTAACTTCATTTTGATACTGCTTTAGAATGTCAAAAAGTGTGTGATATGAGATGGTGTCTATTTCCTTTGATTGCTTGATGACCGTCATAAATCTTGACCATTCTGGTTGAAGTTGTTAAAGAAATTGAACATTCACTTGCATTGTAGTAACTTGCAAGTTGTTCCTTGTCAACTCATTCATCAATTTATAAAACCGCGAGTAATACGACTCCATTGATTCTTCATCTCGAGAAGTAAACTTCCCAAATTCCCAGAACAGATTGGTCTTTACATCTTGTACGTTCAATGATTCACCCTGTTGTAGCACTTTCGATGGCTATCCACATTTCATTCGCTGTTTTACAAGCATCAACAGTGGAATAGATTTCATCTCCAATACCAGTTAAAAGCAAGAAAATTGCTTCTTTTTTAGACAGAAAGTGTTCTTTGTTCTCTGGAGTCATGTTCAATACTGTTTCAATTGTTGTATGTTGTTGAACTGCAGGAACACCTTCCGTTGCAGCAACAGCTTGAACTAGTACAGTAGATGGCACGTAGGGACCAGATAGTATGCTTTTTCTCAGTCCCTCACCATTTGGTTTCGTGTCAATGTACCGTAGAAAACGTGATCTCCATTGTGAATATCTTCCTGGTCCAAGCATTGGTGGACGATCTTTTGAACCAGCTGCCATGATATTATTATGCATTTGACTATCTGTTGAGGATGTATTGACTGGAGTAGACATGATGAATGAATGGATATTAACTATGAAGTGTGAAAGTTGTTGGATCTTAAGTGGATATGATGTGATTGATGTTGTTGTGGTTATGTATGCAATTCTCGTTCACGGGATTTTACACGTCTATGATTAAAACCGATAAATGATTTAACGGGATTTTACAAAATCAATAGAAAACCGTGAATGAATAATCGATTGTTGTTGAGGTTTGTTTCTTGTATGATTAATGCAGTTTAAGTCCTTGTTGATGGTTTTGGTTTTGGCTTATGGTTTGATGATTTGTTTGGAATTCGGCGCAGTTGGATTATGAAATTTTTTTACCTTATTACCAAAATCTAAATTTGGTGTAAAAATAAGCTAAAAAGGCTATAGAAAAAATTATATTTTTACTTTAATTTTTTCCCCCGCCAAAAAGTGTCGCTAAAAAGGTGTCGAACGAAATTTTTTTTACCCTATTACTAAAATTTGAATTTGATGTAAAAATAAGTTAGAAAGGCTATATAAAAAATTACATATTACTCAACTTTTTCCGTAAAAAAAGTGTCGCTAACCGCCTCCTGATCTAGTTAGAAGTTAAGCAAACCGCCTCCTGATCTAGGCAAACCGTCGCCTATTGCTTAAGCAAACCGCCGCTTAATTGAGCAAACCATTGTTTTTACTAGTAACTCGCTGCCTAGAAATCCTTAACTCGCCGTGGAATAAAAGGAGCAACTCGCCGTGACTTATTAACTCGCCGTCACATTAAACTAGAGCAACTCGCCGTCTGTTTTCAATTTGGCCATAGTAACGTTTGAATTTGCTCAATATTATAATCAAGTCGCCGTGTACCTGCTCAACTCGCCACCTAAAAGGCAACTCGCCACAAGAATGGCAAACCGCCGGCTGATAAATATTATTATTATACTCAACTCGCCATTGACCAAGTCAAACCGCCGCCTGACAACTTCCTTAAAACGTGGATCTTGTCTCTTTCCTGTCAAACCGCCACGAAGAATGCCAAGTACGAATTTTGCAAATTTTCACTAAATGAGCTTATTAACCACGAACAAAGGCTAGAACATACAATATTAAGTGTGTATATCAAGATTAGACACACATAAACTCGTATTTCCTTGTGAATCGTCCAATATGTAGCAAACCTCCACGAAGAACACACAATAAAATTCGAACCTTATATCTTCGTTTTTGATCTTGAGGCTTGAGGATCACTTGTAGGAGTAACAATGCTTCTTCCTTAGCATGTATAACACGAGAAACACCAAGATTAATCAACCAATTAAGCCCAAATAGCTTTTGAGCCGTGGGTTTTTAGAACCAAAAATAAGCACGAATTTGATTTTTTAACCACACAAATCAACCACGAATCCACACGTCGCTCTGATGCAATTGTAGGATCCCGTTTAACACTTCATAACACGAATCAATCACGGATCAAGAACTAGAAATGAGAAAGAGAGGTGAGTTGTTCTAGAGAGAGAAAGAAGAGAGAGAGAGAGATGAGAGAATATGGAAAATGATATTATTTAGAAAATGAACAACTAACCTTTTCCAAAAGAGGAAAAGTTTACTTATATACCCCGACACATAAGTGACGTTCCGGGATAATTGACTAGGACCGGGCTAGGTTTTGCTTGATTAAACCCGAAACATATACAATATTAGATTAACTATCGAGCCTGATTCCCGATACTTTCCTATTACAACGTTAACTAATTAATTGACCAAGACTCGTACACGTAATGAACAAACTTCCTGCTCGGCTCAATATTTTGAGGCTAACAAACTCACTAGAAATGATTTCCTCGTCAAGATCAAAAAGAGGGTTCGAATAAGTTATAAAACTCATTTCGTGAGTAACCTCCTCATGACTTGACTCGTCATTACTAGAAGCAGAATCGTCGAAAAGAGGATTGGAAAACGTTGAAAAATTAATTGTTTGAGAATCTGGCACATTACACTCACATTCATCTCCCGGTGGAGGTAAGCAAACTAGAGAAGGTTCGTTGGTAAACCTTTCGGGATTAGGATCAAACGTAATCCTAGGTGAAAAATTTGTTGATGGATCACGGTTAAACAATAATTCAATTTCTCTAAGTTCGGCTTCAACATCAACATCCTCATTTCCCGGTGGAAATGGGTCAAGAAAAGCGAGTTCATCGGCGAACTCCTCAAGAAGAGAATCGCTAGTCTCAAAAGATGTGAAATTAGGACGAGAGTCAGAAAACGGAGTGGTACTGCCACTTGAAAAATGATTTGATTTCTTCAATCTTAAAACTTCTCCAAAACTATCCTCAATGAAATTAATCATTTTAATCGACTCTTTTGCATGCTTTTGAGGATGCTTATCGACATGAAAAATTAATCGTTCATCCCCGTCCCTTAAAATAAGTTCTCCTTCGTACACATCAATTAAAGCACGGCTGGTCCTTAAAAAGGATCTCCCAAGTATGAGAGGAACTCGAGGATCGGCTTCAAAATCAACAACAACAAAATCGGTAGGAAAGTGAAAACTCCCAACTTTGACAAAAACATCTTCGGCGACTCCTTTAGGACGAGTAATGGATCGATCCGCTAATTCTAAAGTCATCCGAGTTGGTGTAAGTTCGGGTAAGGATAACTTTTTCCAAATGGAAAGGGGCATAAGATTTATGCTCGCGCCAAGATCGGCCAAGGCGTGACATACATCCATTCCTGGGAAATTGCATGGAATAAGAAACTTGCCGGGATCTCCAAGCTTTTCGGGAAGCTTTTTGAGGAGCATCGCCGAGCAATTCTCATTCAACGGTATCTTAGCTAATTCAAGCAACTTTTCCTTATTCATAAGCAAACTCTTAATTGTAGGAGCAAATCTTGGCATCAAAAGTAAAGCATCCGCGAAACTAATGTCGAAGCGCAAATCTTGAAAGATTTGGAAGATCTTCTCCATTTGATTCGAAGCTTTGTCACTAAGGAAATTTTTGATCATTCATCGTGAAGGATAAGAAAATTTCGCTTTTAGGTAAAGTCTTTGGAACATCGGGTTCCGGAATCGGAATGGGGTTAACCGGAGGTGGGATGTGAGCGGTACTTCCTTGGAAATTTGTTTGCTCTTTATCCGTTGTCTCCTCGGTTTCTCATTCCACTACCTTTTTAGGAGAAGGATTAGTAGGAATCGAGGGTCCCTCGTAAGCAACACCACTTCGAGTAGTGATCGCTTTCATCTCACCCTTCGGGTTTGGAATGGTATTACTCAGAAGAGTACCCGAAGTTGAGGCTTGGTTTTGAAAGAATCCACTTAACATATTTTGCAAGTTAGTTTGAAAAACATTTTGCTGATTCATCAAGACTGCTTGTTGAGTCTTCATAGTGTTTTGAATTTCATTCTTAACTTCTCCTTTCAACGAATTGATTTGATTTTGCATGTTTCTCATTATTTGATCATTAGTTCTCTTGTAACTTGAAAACTCATTCGAAAACTCTTGTTGAACTTGATTATTATGACCTTGAAAAGGTTGGTTTTGAAATCCTTGATTTTGAAAATTTAGAGCATGATTGTTTTGAGCTGAAAAAGTTGGTTTTGAAATCCTTGGTTTTGAAAATTTAGAGCATGATTATTTTGAGCTTGAAAACCTTGATTACCATGAAAATTATTTCCCCAAAAATTATTCCCTTGAACTTGATTATTGAACCTATTTTGACCATTGTTTTGCACCGGAGCAAAACCTGGTGGTGTCATTTGATTACTAACACGGTTCGGAGGGTCAACTTGTTTGTAAGTACCCGTGGTCGCACAAACACTAGCCTGATTGTTATCGGTAGCCGGACAATTATACCAAGAATGGGCACCGCCACAAGTAACGCAAGATTCCTTAACCGCTTTAACCGGAGCGGGAGTGACAACTTTTTTAGAAACAATCTCAACTTAGGTCGAAAGTTGATCCGCAAGCTTATCAATTCTCTCATCCGTTTTACTAGAATTAGCATTCATCCTAGAAGCATTTGATCTATTTCGTGAATAACGAACTTTTGATTTATTCTCAATTATGTTTAAAGCCTCTCTAGTCATCTTACTCAAAAGATTTCCACCCGCTGCGACATTTAAGGAGTCTTGTTCATTCTCGTTTAAACCATTATAAAAGGTATCAACTTGAGTTAACTCCGTAAATCCGTGATGAGGACAAGCTCTAAGCAACTCCTTAAAACGTTCCCACGCTTCACTAAAAGTTTCCTCGAATTTTTGTGTAAATCGAGAAATTTCATTCTTTAAGTGCGTGGTTTTCGAAGGAGGGAAAAATTGATTCACAAATTTGGTAACGAGATCCTCCCAAGTCAAGATTGAATTTGGTGGTTCTTTCTCGTACCAAGTTTTAGCAGCTCCCTCGAGTGAATATGGAAACATCATAAGCTTAATCACATCGTTAGGCACATTCCTAAATCGTAAAGTCGAGGTAATCCTTTTGAAACTATTGATATGAGCATGAGGATTTTCACTCTCACGACCGTAAAACGGGTTCGCTTGAACCAATTGAAGCAAATTCGTCTTAATCTCAAAGTGATCCGCATTGATTTCTGGTAAAACAATAGCTTCTCCGTACCCTTCCGTGGGTGCCCGGAGTAGCTCTTCCATAGTACGTTCTGCCATTGGTGCAACGATAGTACGAAGCTCGGGTTCGACTATGTTTGGAGCACGTCCTTTGTTTCGACGTCTCGGAATGGTGACGTTTGAATTATTTGAAAAATAGGAATTCCTAGTGCGCATGCACTAAACAAACAAAAGAAAATGAGAAAAGAAACGAGAAAAAGAAATATTTTTTTGCTTACCGAATAATCAACAAACTTAGGGTAACTCTCTTAAGTAAAATAAATTTTACAAAAAAGGTGCGTCTTTTTCTTTAGTGACACAAACGGTAAAAAAATTTAATCTTTGGTTTGTGAACTTATTGATGGATAATACCTCAATTTAAGGTATTATTTGTTGGTGTTCTTTTACCAACTTTGTAACTTTTAAATATACCACAAATAACGAGCGAAATCGAAAAATCCGGAAGAGCAAATATTTTTGTCTTTTTGTTTTTAATCTTTTACTTATACTAAAAAGAAAAGAAAATATTTTTTACTTTTTATTATTTTTTTTAATTTTTTTTTTGTATTTTTGATTTTCTTAAAAGCGTAACTTTCGAAGACGAAAGGTTCTCCAAATCACGATCGACAAACTTCAAACGAAAGAATCTTAATCACAAATCCCCGGCAACGGCGCCAAAAACTGATTGATATAGTTTTATACACGTAAAATAATATAAGTATAGAAAATTACCAAACTACCCTTGAGGACAAAGGTAGTAAGGAAAACTCTCACAATTATATATAATAATACGTATATTTACCGGTAAGTGATTACCGGGTCGTTAAGTCCCAACGATTTGTGAAATTGAAACCACGTTTGTTGTTTGGACAATGATTTGAATTGGTTCAAAGATGGTTTGTTTCCTAAAATCCTAAAAGTGAGCAAATTAAAGGACAATTAAACCTAACTTTAATAACGGGAAATTGAACTTTAACTAAAAACGCAAAACAGAAACCCTAAACGGCGATTAAAAACCCTAAATTTCCAAAATTAAATCTAATATAAATTTTTATCTTTTAATAGACTCTAATTGACTAAAAGTAATTAAAGAAAACTAGAACACAACAATTGAAATAGCTTAAACACACAAAAACGAGACGGAACGAATCACGTTCTTAAAAATTAAAATTTCGGCAAATTGTAACCCTACGAAGCAAACTAATTTTCTTAGAAACTAATGATAAAAGAAAATTTTCTAAAAAAGAATTATATTTTTTTGATTATTTTTCTATTTTTTATGATTTTTTAAAGTTTTTAATAAAAATAAATGTTTAAAAATACAAAATAATTATAAAAATTCTGAAAAAATTACAGAAAATAGCTTGAACTAATAAGAACCTAGGAAAAATAAGATTGGTTACACAACTTATTGAATAAGCTATAACAGCTTATTAAGCTAAAAGGGAAAATGTATACAAATAATAAATGTTGTGAAGCTATAACGAAAAAGACCACAGGTGTTAAAACCTAATTGTAGGCTTCATAGATTGTTTTGCCCATCTAGGATATAATAACATTAAATGATATAAAGCACAGCGGAATAACAAATAAGAACATCAATGTTATCACAAGGTTTCTTTATTCATACTAATAAATTATAAACACTTCGACTTAATCAGTCGACTATGCTATCTAGATAACTAACTATTACACAAACTAATAAGCTAACTATTAGACTCTCATTAGAGAGATCTAACTATGATGGATTATAAAACTATTCACCATAATTCCCTTTATATAGAGAGATATTAAGGCTTACAAAGGAAGCTAATTAATTATATTAGGAAGCTAATTAAAACTAATTAAAAACATTCCTTTTATCTTTGATATTCTTTGACTTTCATGCCTATCATCATGGAAATCTCCAGCTTTTAATTCTTCCATAGTAGAATACCAAAGTGTCAAATTTAACCCTTGTTTGTTTCATTCGTCTTCATTTTATGCAAATGTAATTTTGTAATAATCAAATCTGAGATCCCACAATCTTTCCCTATTGAATAATTACAAAACAATCTTCATGAATAAACAATCTCAAAGCTTCCCTTGAAAAAGATCTTCTGTACCTGTCACCACTTTAAATCAAGCGCAAACCATATAGTCTTCTTCCCCTTTTTGTAATCATTAAATAAGGGTCTTCTATAGAAAAGCAATTTGTGAACACTTCCCCTTAAGTGGTACATATAGATGGTTAAACATGTTAATAGATGAAGTCAAAATGGTGATGGACGTAGTTATTGTATATGCAGGTCACGTAGTGTTTGTGGTGATTCGACATGGGTCTGACAATAGTAGCAGCAAAGGATGTTGCTGTGAGGTGAACCATTACGTGGCATTGTGATATGGCTGTCATAAACGTAGGGTATAAGCAGGCATAAAGAATATTTAAACTGCAAAGTACTCAATATCGAAAGGTATGGGATGTGATGTTAAATATTGTTAATACTTTCTTCATGTGGAACATTGATACTGTTAAAGGCTTTTGGAATATGTGTTCGCACAAGGAAGGTTACAACTGTTCGAGTGAAGAAGGTTTGTACTGTTAGGATTATCCGAGAAAGGGTTTCTACTGTTTGTTTTGTTCGAGAAGATTTTACAACTGCTAATGGTATCTGATAAAAAGTTATAGCTGCTAGTATTATCAGATATTGGGTGCTACATATTTTTGGTTCTCGGATGTGAAGAAGATATTGGGATAAAACATATTTTTGTTCTCGGTGACTAGGAGATCTTGGACAGATGAGTGACACACACAGGAAGTTTTTGGATTTGGTTTAAATGTTCTTAAACGTTTAAAGGCTAATATTTTTGGATTTATTGCAAAAATTGGTTACGGAGTTTATTTGGTATCTCTTATTTGAGATTGAAGTAAGTTTTACGAAGGAGTTTACTTATTTTATCTTGAAATCGGGGTTGGGTGGTTGCATGATTTCAATGATAACTTGTTTGGTTATATACGGTTTAATAGACGAATGACTGATAAAACTATTATTTTTACCTGATGTAAGGAGAATACATTGATAGTACTCAAAGGTATTATACTATCACTTGGCTCAGTGACTCATGTAATAAGGCATGCGGATTATCAAGAGATTGCGATCACTTATTTTTTTGTCTTGGTATGAGTTCGAACGTCCCTGGATAGTGCAAGAATAAGACACAAGTTTAGAGAGATTCCTACTTCTCATCAAATTCGTTATACTCGGATTTCTTCATCATGATCCAAATTCATAGAGCCTACAGAAATTGAAGATTCAAGAAATGTTTAACATATGGGTTTTCAGGGGAAGCATATAGTTTAAAATGTTTTAACATTTTACATGCTACATTGAGGAAAGGAGTTTTTAGCTACTAACTAGCTTTTGTTACTACTGCTCAAGTTCATTTTTCTTAAGGTGCATCATAGAGGGCAATTTGAGACATTGGAAAGCTTGGATTAGAAATGTGATATATGTTGTGTTGTAAAGATCAAAGTTGCATATCTTCACAGTCCCCTATTGGTTTATGACAAAAAGGGAAGATGTTACAAAGATGATATTATTTGCAACTTATTATGTGTGGTGGCACGACATGGCAAGGAAATCTTAACTTTAAGGGAAGATCTAAGTAAGGGAAAGAATTTATTGTTTGTTTTGTCATCATCAAAATAGGGAAGAAGATTGTTATGGGAATTATTGATTGATAGAACAAAAAGAAACAATATATGAAATAAAAGGAAACAAGACAAGGAGGAAGAATTCTTGGTCAACATGCTTTTATGAGTCAAAGATGATGAATTCTTGGTCAACTTGCTTTAATGAGTCAAAGATGAGGAATTCTTGGTCAACGTGCTTTAAAGAGTCAAAGATAGTTATTAGGAAAGAAGAAAATTTCATAATACAATTAGAATTCCTTTATGAATGTTTTAATTAGTTTCCTTGTAAGTCTTATGGACTCTCTATATAAAGAGATCCATAGACATTGTTTAGAGTGTGCACAAGAGAAAGATGTAAACACTAAAAGGTGTGTGTGTGTCTAGGCATCATCCCTAATAAAGGTACCTAGGGTTTAGAGTTAGTTTTGTAGTTGTACAACAAGAAGTAGATGCTAGCATAAGTGGTGTAGCCTCAAGAATCTTATGATTCCTGTTACAGTTTGTTGATGTAACCGTATTATCTTTATCAAATTATATTGGGGCGGAAATTTTTGCTAAACCTTGTTTGATAACTTATTGTTCTTTTTTATTCCGCTGCATATATAAGTTATCTGTAAAACATATCCTAGATGGGTTAAACGATCTTCTCACCAGGGCACGTTGGTTAGAGGTGTATGGTGTGAGGCGTTTATAAAGGTTGAGGATGTTGAGGTCGGGGGTTCGAGCCTTGCTCACCCCCGATTTCCATCTTCCCTTTTTTTTATTTTTGAAAACTTATAAAAACAAAGTTGTAGACAAGCTAAAAACTAACACTTTTTATAAAAACACTTATATTTGAAAAGCCACTAATAAGCTAGAAATTGCTTAAAGACATGCCAAAAACACTTAACCATATTTTTGGTGCTTTCTTAAACTTAATAAGCTCAAATACTAAGATAAGCTAAAAACAGACCAAATAAGCTACAAGCTACTTAATAACTAGTCTAATAAGCTAAACTAAGCTAGAAATGAGCTCAAAGAACAGGCAATAAGCTAGAAAATCAAATTAAGCTCTTAAAGGAAACTTCAAACCAAACAGCCCCTGAAGGAACTTTTAAGCTTATTTTTCTATAAGCTCTTAGATCCTTATGCAATTTTAGCTTATATAAGCTTAAACTACAACTAAAAAGCTCTCTAAAACATCTTTCAGAAACTATTTTGAAATTCAATTGCTTATTGAAAAAGCTGAATGAAAAAGGTGTGCAGACAGAATTAAGTATTTTTTTGGTTTTTTTTTGAAAATTTTATGAAAAGACAAATGACAACTTTTTAGCTTAAAAATAGATAATCAAATAAACTTTTTAAAACAAAATAAGACCTAAACTATCTAGATTGACCTATCAACTAGAAGTGCTATGAAAATCAAATGCTAAAAATTACTTTTACTTAATGAAAACTAAGATTGAATCTGGCTGTTTTTGCTTTAAAACTACTGATGCAATTGGCATGCACATGAACAAAATTCTATAAATGCAAATTTAAGAACCTGAATTCTACTCTATTTTAATACTAGGCTAAATGCAAATTAAGCAAAGACAAAAGCTAAAACTGAATAAAACTAATACTGCAAAAGCTAGTTAACAGATTTGAGCTTTTAATGAACTAACTTATGAAAAACTAAATGACCTATACATTTTATAAAATTAGCTTAAACAAACTTGAATGAGTTATCAAAAACATTAATCAAAGTCCAATTGGCCTCTAGCAGTATTAACGTGTGGTTAATACTGCTATGCCAAACACCCCTTTAAGAATTACAATTTCCAACTAAGCTTAT
The DNA here is from genome assembly GCA_026074375.1 of Tanacetum coccineum. Taxonomy (NCBI): domain Eukaryota; kingdom Viridiplantae; phylum Streptophyta; class Magnoliopsida; order Asterales; family Asteraceae; genus Tanacetum; species Tanacetum coccineum. The sequence goes on along the minus strand of BQNB010005023.1, from coordinate 47,469 downwards.
GAACTAGAGATTTAATGAACAAAAGTTCAATACCAGATAACAAACAGCTAAAAACAAACCTTATGAGCTTATACTAACAATCAAATAAGCTAGAATCTAACAGCTACTCATTATGCTAAATATTTTTGGTTTTTGACAGATTTATGAATCAAAACTAAGAAAACTAAGATCTACACTACAAATGCTAAAAACAGATGATCAAACATGTTCAATAAGCATAATAAGACACAATTTAGCACAAATAAGCTAGCAAATAAGCAAATTAAGCAATTCTAAACTAAGAAATTAAAGACAGTAAAGGAACTTGAAAACTTACAAAGGCCTTAGCTAAACAAAGGCTTAATATGCTCAAGTGAGCTGTCTACAAGTCTTCAACTTATCACAAGGAAAAAGCTAGTTAAGTCCCCATAATCACTTCCCAGGTTAAGCTTATCATCCAAGCAACTCAGATCCGAATTAAGCATAGGTTTAAACTGATTTTAAAGGTTTGATAGATTAATGATATAGTTAAGCTCAATTCCAAGCTTAGAGACTTGAGAAGAACTATTGATGAGCTTATGAGAGCTTGTGTAATAGTAGACAATAACATTTGAGATATAAGAGCTTTTTGAAAATTTAAGAACTTATTAAGCAAAAACAGATTTAATAAAGTGGACTAATATTTCATTGATTTGAGACTGATTACAAAACTTGAAATTGAAATTACAAAAGCTTTAATAAGAAAATTACATTTCAAATAAAGAGATTACAAAAGCTACTAACTAAAAGAACAATTGCAGAAAGAAATGATGTGTGTCAGGAGTGAGCTTGTATTTATAGCTGCCAAATGATGCTTCTAGGCCTTTAGGTTGTTATACGCTCCATTTGATCTCACCCATTCACTTTTCCCATCATTGGATCCTAACTTTGAGCCGTTGGATTAGATTTGATCACACGGATTGCCAACATGGCATTCCGTGTGTCAGAGCACTTTGTGATCTTCTTTTATACTCATTTTAGTGCAAAATTCTATGTCCTCGTGTGCTTCTTTCCCTAATCTTGCGTGTCAGACCTTTGGGTTTTAGCCACTGAATAGGCTCATTTGACATATAACTCTGCCACCTCTTTCCTTGGCACTTGAATCACTTAGGCCACATCTCAATTCTGCATTTACCCTTGTTTGAGCTAGGTAAATCGAAGAAGAAGAAAACAGTAACAACAACAATTTCCGCGTTAAAAAAAGGGTGCTTTAATTTTCTTTGACCCCGTTATTTTCGTTGACTATTGGTCTATTCAAAAGGGATTGCCTGGATATGTTTTTGGGCTCGGGTAAAGGTAACAAGTTATAAGGAAAGTGGGTTATAAGAATGTTAACGACCGTTTATCTTTTATTAATAAAAAGATAACGGTGTTAGGGTTTTAGGGGCTTTTTATGACTTTTGATTTAACATTAAGGGCATTTTGGGAATTTTGAAAGGTTTTGTCTCCTGGTAGTTGACCAATGTTGACCAATGGTTGACTTTGGTTGACCTTGAAAGCATTCTCTCGGCTCTTGTACACTCTATCCGTTCCCGTGTCCGTGTTTGTCCGGTTTTGACCGTTTTCTTGTGATTTTTACAATATTCGTACCTACACAATCACAAAGACAAAACAAGCAATATTCAAGCATTTAAAGTACAATTTTACCTTTTTAGGGTCATTTTTGATATAAAACGGATATGTGTTTTCACACATATCAAGATATCATTAGCATTAATGAAAATTTTCTTGCCTGTTCCTTGATAGTACCTTTTTGCCCTCAACTATTACAGAGAGAGCTGCCACTTTAAATCTATTGCTTCCAAATCATCTTCATGGAATTTTCTCTAAGATCCTACTGTAAGGAGATTAGAACCATTAGGAATCTCAAACGTCCAAGAAACATACACGGTATTTATATCACTGAAGTTAGTCAGAACTAACTTGAGGACAAGCATGTTTAATAGGGCTAACAGTACTAACCTTCATAGCAGGAATTAACCATATTATGAACAACCTGCAATTTTCATCAATTAAATATCCATCAATTAAATTAATAAAATGTACATCCATCTATAAAGTATATACCACCTTTTTACAGAAATTTTTTTGCTTTATTCCATTATGTAACATAGTTTACATAACTAAAGTAAACGAGCTCACGCAACAACCAATGCCAACTACAACTATGTTTACATTATGTAAACATCCTAATATGTCAAGTCTATGTTTAAATATCATTTTTACCATGTACGTTATCCATTTAACGTACCATTTACAACGTTATTCCAAAACAAGCATTATACGTTAACGTTTTATTCCAAAAACCCTAATTACATGTCAAAACAAAGTGTACAAATGTTCAAAGCATGTGGTCCAAGATACAATGCAAACTTTGAATATCTATTCCCTCCTAGAACCTTAGTACAACTTCTAACGCTCAATTACAAGTTAATATGTATGAATATTACAAACTAGGTCATTTTACCTCCTAAATCATGTTTATATCTTACCACCACTTTAACACAAGGTACAAACACCCAATGCACAACTCCTAAACCCTAAACCTAATCCCTAAATCATTCTAAACCCTAATCCTAAAACCCTAATTCATCTAACCCTAAACCAAAATCATAAAACCATAGCAAACCCATTACACCTTAAACTAGTTCATAGTTTTCAGAATCTGATCCGTTAATAAAACATAAGATCTAGGCAAAATCAGTAGGTTCTGGGTATTAAGTAAAAACACTAGGTTGTAGCCCTATGTCTTGTGATCATTTTGCCGATTGAATCACCCCGATTCGACGTCGGATGAATTAGTTATAGCCGAAATGGCAAAGGTGCGCAAATTCTGCACACCTGTTATCTCTAGATTTTGTATAGTAACCCCTGAATATGTAAAACTAAAAGTTGTAGAGGACTCAAATATCTAACCATGCTCACTGGTTTGAGGTTGATCAGAATTACGGTTTGTAAATGGCAACCAAATTACCGGGACTGATGTTGGCTGTCCAAAAACAGCCATGTATAAACTAAATAAACACCTCAAGCTCCTCCATGACTCACCACCACCTTCATCACCATGACCTCACCACCACATCACCATCACTCCAGCACCTTACAAGCACCTCCATCAACACCTTGTCACCCAACTTGGCCACCAAGTCTCCAAAACCTCTAGTCATCACCCTAACTTCTCCATCTCCATCTCCTTCCACCTTGCTTTGATATCACTCTATCTCACAATAGTCACTCCCTAGCCTTCCTTAGTCACCCTAGTAGCTGTCATGAATCACTAATCTATAAATAGTCAAACCAAAACACACACTTTCATTCATTCCAAAAATACTTCTCCACCTTAAAACTTTGCTCTAGCCTTGCACTAGCAGAAGTATAGAAGTCCCAAGGTGTGTTTAGAAACCAAGGATTCCAAGGAAGAAGCCATAGAACTCGTCTCTAAGCTACACGAACCAAAAACCTTCATTTCAACCCATTTCAAGTTGTAAGATTTTTCTACTCGTCCTATAAGCTTTGCTACTGTTTTAGGTTGTTCATAAACTCTATAAGATCATGAAGGAACTCTTTGTTAAGAGCCTTGAACATCAAACCCATTCGAATTGTTTTAAAACCCTAAAACGTACCCGTTTTTATTTTTTTCAATCACAAGCCCTTTTCATAAGCTATAAGCTTGTAAACTCTACTTATTTTAGCTTATTCTAATAAGCCATAAGCTTCAAAACTCTCTTGGATTTCAAAAATATCATTATTATGGTTTTTGGAATTGTTTTGCAAATAAATCCCATGCAAGGGGTATATATTGTAAATATTTTAGAAATTATAACTAGAGGGGCTGAAAATATTATATTCCTAAAGTTATAACTATAAGGACCTATCTTGCCAAGTTTTAAAGTTAAAGTAGAAAAATAATAGAACTTATTCTATAAAAGTCTTAAACTTAGTAAAAAGGTTTATAAACCAAGGGTATATATTGCCATTTTTGCATTCTTAAAGGTATAAAATGAAATATTTTTATATTAGTTATAAAAATATATATTAATATTATAAGACCTGATTTTATTAAAAACCCGACATATTTATCATTATTAATCATCGATCGACGCATTATAAAACAATTACGTTATATATTTAACGTAACTTATCATCGACTAGCTTTTGAAGAAACTTAAAATCTTATCGTATCACGTTACTAGGGGGGGGGTGGGGGGGGGGGGGGAAAATTCTTTGAGAGTTTCATTTGGGTATTATGTTTGACAATTTGCTGATTTACAATGTAAAGTGTCCTGCTTTCCTCAAACATATACTGCAGACCTCTGAATTATGATAGCCCGAACAGTGATAACAAATATTTCCATTAAATTAAATAAATCAAAGTAAAGAGGTATGTTAAACTTATAAAGTTTTTTAAAACATAAACAATCACACAAGACTATGACCGATTACCCTCAGTTACGTGACGAGGCCGTTTCTTTCATTTTCATATACTTTTGCCAGCAATCAGATTTCCCTGTTAAGGAGTATCCATAGCCCCTCTCATTTTAAATAATTGAATACTATTTAAACCGCCGAGGGGGATACATGCTAACCCATGAAATTCAATTTTTTTCCAAGCTTTATGCTATCCAATATATTATATGCCTAAGTACCTTTCCACAGCCAATATTTCTTAATCATAACCATTATGACTTGCAGTGAACGCGAATATTGTGGATAAGATCTATCGGGTGTGAACGACTCCCTTTGGTGTACCTATACTTTCTGTACCAATAGCACTATATTTGATTATAATGGGTAACTTTGGCAAGTTACCTTTCCACGAGGACATTTGTTCCTCAACCAATGTCACTACGGTGATTTTCATGTTAACGTGTTGATATCATGAGCTTAGGGCAATAATACTGTTTTTCCATAATAATTGTATATGTTAGCCTTAAAATATTGAGTCGAACATGAAGTTCGTTCATTATGTATTTAAGTCTCGGTCAATCAATTAGTTAATGTTGTAATAGGAAAGTATCGGGAATCGGGCTCGATAGTTAATCTAATATTGTATATGTTTCGGGTTTAATCCCAAGCAAAACCCGAGCCCGAGTCCTAGTTAAATATCCCGCGCGTCACTTTTAAGTGTCGGGGTATATAAGGAACTTTTCCACTTGGAAAAGTTAGTTGTTCAAAATATCTAAGAAATATCTTTTCTCTTTTTCTCTCTAACCTCTCTCTAGTTTCTCTCTCTAAACAACTCATCTCTCTTTCTCATTTCTAGTTCTGATTTACGGATCTATTGTTATTTATGAAGTAGTTAACGGGATCAACAATTGGCATCAGAGCTAACGTGTGGATCGTGTATTCATGTGGTTCAACAAGATCAAATTCGTGGGTCAAAAAGAAGTCAAAAGAAAAAAAATCAAACCCGAATTTTTGTGCTTAGATGTGTGAATGGTATAGTGTTATATAAGCAAGATCTAGCATAAGTGTAAGCGTAAATTGTGCAAGAGATTCAAAGTTAAAGTCACAAAAGGGTGATTAATAAGGGCGAATTTTGGTGAAAAAATCGTAATTTTTCTAGGTTGCGTTTTGACAAACTAAAAAGATCTTGTTGCGATTTTGACTTTTTCTGTGCGTTTATAGAATTTTCTTCTTGTTGAGTTTTGATTTTTTTGTTGCGTTTTGATTTTTTAGTGCGTTTTGATTTTTAGTTGCTTTTGATTTTTTTTTGCGTTTGATTTTGTTGCGTTTTGATTTTTAGTTACGTTTTTGATTGTTTAGTTCGTTTTGATTTATTTTTGTTGCGTTATGATTTTTTGTTGCTTTTGATTTTTAGTTCGTTTTTTGATTTTTTTTCCTTGCGTTGATTTTTCTTGCGTTTTTGATTATTGGTTGTAAGTTTTGGTATGCGTTTTGCTACTACGTTTAGTACATTGAAGAATTTAGATACTAGAATCTAAACGTTATGCTGCCCAAATTTTTGAGAATCTTTGACATTACTTGGACTTTTTTCAAAAGTCACTGCGTTTGGTTAAAGATAGCACTGCTTATGTCTAGAAATCTTGGTGAAGAAAAGGTATCAGTAAAACTGCCATAAACTTTTGATCCGTAAGTCCGTTTAGCCTCGAAACCTCTCAAATACGAAGAGAAAAACGACAACGGATTACGCTGTAGACCACCCTTTATCTGGTTACGATTTTCGAGGCCCAAAACCCTCGTCTTACATAGTTATTGAACATTTTTCATATTGGATTTGTGTTAGACTTGTTTTTGTTCTAGCTCACGACCCATCTGTAGTTTTAGGCCCGTTTCAGTTTGGTGAGCCTATTTAAACAATCTGTTGTAACTCTAGCCAGAAAGTTATCTGTTTTTACACAATTAAATCATTGGCCGCTGATTCCGAATCAAATCATTCACGGTTTTCTATTAGATTTTTTTGTAAAATCCCGTTAATTCGTTTTCCATTTATCGGTTTTAATCATAGACGTGTAAAATCCCGTGAACGTGAATTGCATACAACAACCACACTTCAATCACATCATATCCACTTAAGATCCAACAAAATCTTTCACACTTCATATTTCATAACTATTCATTCATCATGTCTGATTCTCCAGTTAACACATCCTCACAGATAGCCAACTGCACAACATTATCATGGCAGCTGGTTTCAAAAGATCGTACCACCGATGCTTGGACCAGGAAGATATTCTCAGTGGCGTTCGCGTTTTCTACGATACCTTGACACTAAATCGAATGGTGAATATCTGAGGAAGTGCATCTTTGAAGGTCCATATACGCCCACGAGCGTACTCATTGCAGCTGTTGAAGCAGCAAAAAACATTCCACCAGTAGCTGCACATGAAGAAGCTGAGACAATACACAACATGACAACAAAGAACAACTTTTCTTTCAAGCTGAAACGGAAGCTAATTACTTGATTTTGACATGAATTGGAGATGAAATTACACACTGTTTTGATGCATGCAACACAGCTAAGGAGATGTGGACAGCCATTGAAAGGCTACAACAGGGTGAATCGTTGAACGTACAAGATGTAAAGACCAATCTGTTCTGGGAATTTGGGAAGTTTACTTCTCGAGATGGAGAATCCATGGAGTCCATTATTACTCCCGGTTTTATAAACTGATGAATGAGTTGACAAGGAACAACTTTGCCAAGTTTCACCAAAGCAAGTTGAAATTCAATTTCTTTCAACACTCAACCAGAATGGTCAATATTTTGTGCGGTTGTCAAGCAGGAGAGAGGAAATAGAACACAGTCCATATCACAGCTTTTGACGTTCTGAATCAGTTTCAAACGAAGTTATATGATATTCCGTCTGGAGAGATTAGCCAGAAGTGCAAATCCGTTAGCACTTCTTGCGGCTGCTCAACCATATTCAGATAACTACTATCAGGCACCAAAACCTCAAAGATCGAATGCACCATCATACATGCAATCTTCTTCCACACGACCAAGTGCAACTACCAGACACAAAGGCAAAGAGATCGCCAAACCAGTTACTCCTCAATCTGAGTCCGTTTCTGAGGAAGACAGTGATCCAGAACAAGCTCGGAGGGATAAGGATATGCAAAAGAACTTGGCACTCCTTGCTAAGTATTTCAAGAAGCTGTACAAACCTACCAACAACAACCTTCGAACTTCTTCAAACTCCAGGAACAAGACTGAAGATACCACACCAAGGTATAACAACGACAATCAGTCAGGGCAGTTTGGGAATCAAAGGACGATGACAGTTTGCGGGCTAGGGAAACAGTAGGCAGCTCCGGTAGTGCAACAAAATAGGATACAGTGCTTTAACTGCAAGGGATTTGGACACTATGCCAGGGAATGCAAGAAGCCAAAGCGGGTTAAAGACTACGCGTATCACAAGGAGAAGATGATGATGTGCAAACAAGCTGAACAAGGTGTTCCACTTCAAGCTGAGCAAGCTGATTGGCTAGAAGACACGGATGAAGAGATTGATGAACAAGAATTGGAAGCACATTACAGTTACATGGCAAAGATTCAGGAGGTCTCACCTGAGAATTCCAGTTTTCTAACTAGTCCACCATATGAACATGTACAAAACCATAATGAAAATGATGTGTTTGCCAATGTGAGACGACATTCTGAGCAAACCAGAATCTATAACGCCACAGATGTATTTGGAGAAGGATGATAGCAATGTCATTCCTGATTCATCAAATATATGTACTAATGATAATCAGGTTGATCAAAATGCGGCTGAATGTGTTGATGAGCGTGCTGCGCTTGCTAATTTAATTGCAATTTTAACTCTTGATACTGAGGAAAACAAAACGGTAATAAAAGCAATTAAATGAAGAAATGCATCATTAACTCAAGAACTAAATGAGTGCAAAACTAACCTTGATGAGACTAGTAGGGCTCTAGGGGATGCTACTAGCAGTCGGGATAGTTGTCTGATTGCACTTCAGACCAAACAGACTGAGCTTGAGAAGTACACGGCCCTTAATGACCGAACGAGTGATTATAAAATACTTCAAACAAAGTTAAATGAAACTCTAGGACTATTAGCTCTTAAAGACATTGACATACAAGAGGGTGTTAAAACTAAAACCTATTGAAATTTGTAGTTGCAATCAGAAACAGCGATGAGCTAAGTCAAAAGAAGTCTGTTAACTAGGTTCATAATATTTGAGAAGTCAAACTCAAAGAGAAAAGTAAGGTTATTGCTAATTTAAAGGTGTGAAAGAAGGAAAAAGACATTGACACGATGACAGAAATGGAAAACAAATAAAGTTTTTAATGAAATTCTTTACAATGGCGCAATCAGTCAATTTTAGACAATCACTTGATTAGCACCCAAATGCGCAACGTATAATGGTAGATCAACCTTTCTAAGCCAAGTACCTCAAGATAGTCTCAATCTGAAAAGCTCGTTGTAAGAGGATCCCCCCCAAGAAAAATTTAAAAAATTGGTGATACTATCTGATCCTAGCAAACAGATATTGCCCAATGGGGAGAGACAGTGACTCTTGAAAAGGAGAGTAGATCAAAATTGGATAAAGACAAAGTGAAACCATATGATTACACATATCAAAACAGTCTTTATGAAACTTTCAAACCACCATCCAAAACCTACCTTGATCAGTTGGAACGCGCTAAAGAAGTTAGGAAGACAATGTGGAGAAAAACGTTTAACAGAACAAAACCAAACATTGCTAAAAACGTGTCCTTTCTACCCGTTTCTAAATCCATTAGTAAAAGTAGACAAGTTTATAACGAAATGAACAAACAAGCTTCAATCATTTTAGAACAATTTGTGAACAAGCTTGGTCTAATCATATAATAGTGCATTTCCCCTACCCCAACTCTAAGAGTATGGAACGCTTGATCAAAACCTTGATTAATGCCTCTCAAACAAAACTATACTGGACAGTCATTGTTTTGTTCATGAACTAAAAAAGGAAATGCATGACGATTTGGAGTACGTTAAATCCCTTGAAAAGGAGATTGACGAACTTGAATCAGAAAAGGCTGATTTTTCAAACATATATGATCTACTTCTCGAAGAGTGTGTGTCTAAAGATGTTACATGTTCGTATTTGCATTCTCTGTCTGATTTAAATGCTAATACTAGAATTGCCATGCTTTATAATCTTCATAAGACAAAAAAATGTTGAATGATCCCGGCACAAAAGCTGTCGAAACAAACTGAATCTGTTAACAACGAAGTTCATAATAAGCTTTTAAAGAGTTTTGCTAAACTTGAAAAACACTCGATTTCTCTTGAACTTTCTTTACAACATTGTAAAGAACAGATGAAAAACAACACAGTTTGCAAAGAAAAGGCTTCAAATGTATTTCGAAAAGAACGTGAACAAATATCACGAAATACAAGATTTGAAAGCTTCAAATGCAAGACAAGAACCTGGTGAAAATGAGTTAAAGAACTCATTCAAGTAACAAAGAAAGTCTGTGAAACGCAGCTTTAGATAAACCATCTGTTGTTCGACAACAAATGCTCACCGGTTCCAAAACCATCAGTTTTAGGAAAACCGACTCCTTTTTCAAATTCTCCTGAAATGAGAAGTTTTCAAACGAATAAGTCGGTTAATAAAACTAATGCGTCGGATGGTTTGTTTAAACCAGTCACTCAACAGAATTTGCCTCGGAATAGAAACCAAGCGGTTCAAAACACAAATGTGCTTAAACCAGGAATGTTTAGAATTGCCTCCACCACAACACAAACTAGAACACCACAGTTGCCTCATGCTTCTAGGAATACTAATCCTCACATGTCTAAATCTTCAGGAGTAATTCACACTACTAGTGTTAGCAGACCACAGCTTAAGTGCTATCAAGTTAAAGATAAGTCGTGCCAAAGAATAGCCAAGTGAAGTTTCAAAAGAAGGAAGTAGAAGACCATCATAGGATTTCTAGTATTTCTAAGAAAACAAAGTCTGTAACTGCGTGTAATGACAGTTCAAACTCCAGAACTTCGAATGAAAATGCTAGTATTGTGCTGAATGAGGGAACATGTGTGTTTAATTCTAATCATGATGCTTGTGTTTCTCGATACTTGAAAGACGTGAATGCTAGAACTAAGAAGCCTAATGTAGTGCCTATTAGTGCTAGTAAACCCAAGAGAAAAGCGAACAAATCTGTTGCAACACCCCATAAGAAAACAGTTGCATCAGATACCACTATTCAGAAATCCAAGAGTTACTATAAGGAGTTGTATGAGAATACAAATCAGGAATGGAAATGGTGGATAGCTAAGAGATGTCCATCAGGTTATACATGGACACAAAATCCACTTAGGACCAAAAAGATATGGATGCCTAAGATTAGGAAAGATGATGAATCAACAAGTATTAGTCCCACTATAGACATTGTCTCTAGGATAACTAATGTCTTGAAGATATCAAACTTCATAGGATCCAATTTGTCCAATGTTCCATCGTCCTCTAATTCTCTTGCAGATTGTACAACTCATCCTATTCATTGTTGACTCTGGATGCACAAAGCACATGACGGGCAATCTCAAGCTTTTGTGGAGAAATTTCTGGGTACTGTTCGTTTTGGAAATGATCAGTTTGCTCCAATTCTTGGTTATGGAGATCTGATTCAAGGGAATGTCACGATCAAACGGGTTTATTACGTCGAAGGCCTCAATCACAATCTTTTCTCGGTTGGTCAATTCTGTGATGCTGTTTGGAGGGTTGCTTTCAGGAAATCTACATATTTTGTGAGAGATCTTCAGGGGAAACGATTATAACTAACTGGTATTCGTGGATCATGATCTCACACAATATCTCTTCAAGAACAACCTCAATCAACACCACTCTGTTTTCATGGTAAAGCTTCACCAACTCAATCATGTTATGGCATCGAATGCTTTCTCATCTTAACTTCGATTACATCACCTTACTCTCAAAGAAAGAGGTTGTGAATGGCTTACCTAAGTTGAAATATGTCAAGGATTAACTTTATTCGTCTTGTGAAATAAGTAAAGCAAAAAGAAGTTCATTCAAGACAAAAGCAGTTCCTAGTTCCAAAGGAAAGGGCTAAATTTGCTTCACTGTCTTGTGTGGTCCAATGCGCGTATGCAAGCCTAATGGAAGAAATATATTCTGGTGATTGTTGATGACTATTCAAGATACACTTGGACTCTTTTTCTACATTCCAAAGAGTGAAATGAAACACCATAAGTTTCTCAAGACTTTTCACATGAAGTTTCAACGCAATCTCAAGCCAAGTTCTTTACTGTCCGTACTGACAGAGGCACGGAATTCTTGAACAAGACACTCCATGCTTATTTCAAAGAAGAAGGCATTAAACATCAGACTTCCATAGCTCGAACTCCTGAACAGAACGGCGTTGTCGAAAGACGAAACCGTACTCTTGTTGAGGCTGCTCGAACGATGCTTTCAGCTTCTAAGCTTCCATTATCATTTTGGGCTGAAGCAGTTGCAACCGCATGCTATACTCAGAACAGATCAATCATCATATCGACTCATGGAAAGACGGCGTATCACATCATTAATGACAGGAAACCTTCAATAAAACATCTTCACATCTTTGGTTGCATTTGTTACATAACTAGAGATGGGGAAAATCTGGATAAGATGAAAGAAAAAGGGGATCCATGTGTCATGGTGGGATATTCTACTCAGTCGAAGGGATATCGTGTTTACAACAAGAGAACACGCTTAATAGTTGAGTCCATTCATATCAAGTTTGATGAAATCAAAGAAATGATGTCTGATCACAACAGTTCAGACCTCGCACCACAACGACAAGAGATGTCTGTTGAAAATGTCTCTTCAGGCCTCGTTCCTCAAGGATAAAAGGCGTCAGATTATGACAACTCTGACCCCGTGCCCCCAAGACAAAATGTTGTTCCTTTAGCCAAAAGTACAATCGTCATAACAAGGTTAGAATTTCTCTTCAGTCCTTTACTTGAAGAATATTACAATCCAACACACGATCAAGCTGAGGAAAACAACAATGATCAAGCACCGAATGCATCATTTCAAGAAGTTGAATTTAATCCCTTTTTGTTACACGGGAACAAGAAATTAAGTGAAACTCCTCACGCAACATTGATAAACAAGTGTGCATTCATTTCAACATACAAGTCATGATTACCGATGGAACAAGAGATCATCCATTAGAAACAATTCATGGAATCCAACATGCCAGTTCAACAAGACGACAGCTTGCTACAGATACCTGAAATGGTATGTCTCGCTCACGTGAGTTTTGTTGAACCGAAGAACATTAAGAGGCAATGTCTTGATTCTGCATTGATCGAGGCAATGCAGGATGAACTTCATCAGTTCGACAGACTACAAGTCTGGGAACTCGTCGACAAACCATTTGGCAAATGGTCATTAAGCTAAAGTGGTTAAGGAGAACAAAAAGTGATAAGATCCAGACTGTAATTCGCAACAAAGCACGACTTGTAGCTAAAGGTTATGCTCAGGAAAAGGGTATTGATTTCGAGGAATCATTTGCTCCACTTGCTTGCTTGGAAGCTGTTCGGATTTTCGTTGCCTACGCAGCACACAAATCTTTTCCAATCTATCACTGGACGTAAACGGCATTACTTAATGGTCCCACTGAGGAATCGGTTAAACGTTGCTCAACCGGAAGGGTTTGTTGATCCAGATCATCCAGAAAAAGTCTACCTTCTAAGGAAAGCTTTGTATGGATTAAAGCAAGCTCCAAGAGCCTGGTATGATGAACTATCAAACTTCCTGATGTCTAAAGGCTTTACTAAAGGTACAATTGACCCAACTTTATTCAAGATAAAATACGGGGAGGATATTCTACTAGTGCAGATTTACGTTGATGACATAATTTTTGGGTCTACAAACCCTAAATATTCAAAAAGATTTGAAAAGTTAATGCACAGTAGATTTGAAATGTCCTTAATGGGGGAGATGAAATTCTTTTTAGGACTTCAGATCCACCAGTCCCCAAAAGGTATTTTTATCAATCAGGCCAAGTACGCTTTAGAAATTCTGAAAAAGCATAATATGGACAATTGTCACTCCATTGGTACACCATTGGCTACAAAACCCAAACTAGATGTAGATTTGAGTGGAGAACCCGTAGACCAATCTGATTACCGTAGTAAAATCGGGTCACTCATGTATTTGACATCTAGTAGACCAGACTTAGTGCAAGCAGTATGCTATTGTGCACGTTATCAAGCACGACCAACTCAAAAGCACCTCAAGGAGGTTAAAAGAATCTTTAAATACCTAAAGGGTACCCATTAACATGGGATCTCTGGTATCCAAAAGATTCTGACTTTTGAACTAACACAATTTTCAGACGCTGATCATGCGATGCCTTGATACTCGAAAAAGCCCATTCTGGATGGATACCTTCCTTGGTATAAGCTTGTAAGCTGGATGTCAAAGAAACCAAAACTCACTGCAATGTCTTCAGTAGAGGGCAAAGAGTACTGGCGTTATATGCAAGTTGTGCTCAAGTACTGTGGATGAGGACACACTTCAAGATTTATTCTTCAACTACAACAAAATACCGTTGTATTGCGACTCTCAGTCAAGCCATAGCAATCTCATGCAACCCCGTACAACATTCACGAACAAAGCACATCCATACTCGGTATCACTTCATAAAGGAACAGGTTGAAAATGGTATAATAGAATTATATTTTGTCAGAACTGAATACAATTAGCTGACATGTTTACAAATGCCCTATTGAGGATCGTTTTTAAGTAATCTTGTCAGAAGGATTGGTATGAGATGTTTGACTCCAGCTGAACTGGAGGTTCTGACAAATGAGACTGCTTGATATCATCATCAAACATCACCATGTACATATTTTTGAGAAAAGCAAAATACAAAAATATAAAACTTCAAAAAGAAAATACAAAATCAGAAAATCAGAAAATTTCCAAAAAGATTCTTCTCGACATGTCTCTTGGAATCGATAACATTTACGTGCTTAGAAATGTCGATTAACATTGACACGGGTGTGTAAATGAAGTTCGAGCGAGAGTTTGCAAATAGTTTCAAAACATGTCATTTCTAATTTTCTAGATGGCTTATGTGCAAATGTCAGTACATAACCCGGACTTCAAATAAAGGAAGGTTTATAACTTATCCTCCCAATGAGAAAATTAACGTTTCTCGGTCTTGAGCTGTTCTTACAAGACATTCAATGTTTTTAGCTCAAGAAAAAGGAAAGTGTACGTTTCAGTGCGCTTACCCTTAGCGTTAGAAGAGAAGTCCTCTAACATTTGGTTTTTCAAAAAGTTGAACACAATTTTTCAAGAATTTCTCGATGACAATTCATAATCTTTCAAAATTGTGTGTTCAACACTCCAACCCTCACAATGTTTTCAAAAGACAACAATTTCTCAATTGGTCCTATTTTTGAGGGGGAGTTTTTCGAAAAACAAAGTTTTAATGTTCTTGGATACATCAACAACGACAATTCTTATGTATTCAAAACATTATCAAAATGTTCCAAACCATTCATGCTGATAATATTTTCTCCCACAGAATTTTCAAGACATATTTTAATCACAAGGTATTTCAAAAACTAAGTGTTTATTATTTAAAATAAGGGGAGAAAATGTATTTAAAATATGATCTAATCGACTCAATGTGCTGAACAGTAAGAAAAGGTTTTATGGTTCGATCTTATACCCAACAACATCTTAATTTCACGACGATTCTGAAGTCATAAGGTGGTTAGGTTAGGAATCAATCCTATGATCCAACCAGAACCGGAGGATCTACCCAAGGATAATCCAAAGTTAGAAATAGCAGTCCTTAGGTATGATTGGAGATGAATGTATATGGGAATAATGCCGACTAAGATTGAGCTAACACTGGAACAATCACAACAAGGTGTTAGTAATGACGTCCTGGTAAGCATTGAAGGCGTTGAAGAATGAAAAAGAAATGTATGGATAAAGGGTCTAAAGAAAGAAGCCCTCCACACAACTTAAGGCAGAAACCGGGTCAATACATATGCTGTCAGAATCACAAGTTGATTGCTGACATTGAAAACGACATCATGGACCCAGTGATGCAATGCACAACCCTTCCCAGCCATTCGGGTTTCTCTCAACAGAAACTTGTCTCATTTGTCACGGAGATACACACGTTATCTATTGACATCTCATTCCGAGATCGTTGATATTGAATAGGTGGCAATCTGCTCAAGCCTTCGAGTACTAAAACCAAAATGCACTAATCGAGTCTAGAGCCACAAGATCAATAAAAATATCGTTAGGACACATTCCATTTCAAACACTTGTTGAACATCATCAAGTTTACAAGCTGTTAACAAGAGTCCTACGCAATATCATTGTGATATTTTCTAGAACATCCGAGTGATACTTATGTATTCACAATGAAGATGGAAATCCTGCTTGAGTCAGCATCAAACAAGCTCTTGGTAGGTGACTTGCGAGATTCTATATGAATCAAACTTGTGACAACTGGATATCAATTTGGTCCAGTAAATGAATTGACGGTTGATGAATTTTGATAAAAGATTAAAACTCACGATGTGTTACAAAAACGCTTTTACAAGTAATACGTCGATTGATTTTCAAATCAATTTTCTCGATTATCACTAACGTAAACCTGCAGGTTAAAACGGTGGTGACAGTATCCCAATCAACCAAAGTCGATTCATTACCACATGTTCATGCTCATTCTACAAAGACAATCTATCATGAAAGCTCAAGATTTAAAGACAAAGACTTCCGCTAACTCTGATTTGAAGCTTTCAAGATGAGGCATAGTATGAGAATGTTGGCCAAAGACACAAGATCGCAAGATGGCATAGACGATAAAGACAATGACAAAGGCTCAAAGTCAAGATCGCAAAGCATGAAGGAACAAACCTACAACAAAGAAGAAAGAGAAAGACCAAGACCACATGAACTTAAAGACAAAAGCAATCTCATGATCTCATGAAGGAGTGTCATCAATGAACTCACTTCGGGGTGAGTATGTTAGCCTCAAAATATTGTGTCGAACATGAAGTTCGTTCATTATGTATTTAAGTCTTGGTCAATTACTGCTGAACCAGATATGGATGTAACATTTGCTGAAGAACTTGTGGATCTCTTGAAGAGTGGAAAGAAAAAGTCACCAAAGCCAAGAAGAGAGGTTATTTCACCACCAGTTTCAAAGATTTCAACAAAAGACAAGGGAAAAGCCATAATGACTGAACCAAAGAAGCTATTAAAGAAGAAGAACCAGATTTAAAGTGATGAAGAATTGGCTCTCAGACTCCATACTGAAGAACAAGCTGAATTTGAAAGCCTACAAAAAGAAAGAGATGCACAAGAAGAAGCTAGTAGAGCAGCTATCTATGAAAAACTAGATAGCATTCAAGCTATGATTGAAGCTGATCAGCAATTAGCTGTAAGAGTCCAAGCTAAGGAACAAGAACTATACTCCATTAAAAAATCAAGACTGTTAGTGGATATAATAGTAGAAAGAAAAAGGTTCTTTGCAGCACAAAGAGCAGCAGGGCAAAGGAATAAACCACCCACCAAAACTCATATAAGGAATAGAATGTGTACATACCTGAAGAATATGGGTGGATACAAACACAATTAGCTGAAAGGAAAGAGTTATGAAAAGATTTAGAAGCTCTTTGACAAAACATACAAACAGGTAAACTCTTTTGTACCTATGGCATAAGATGATAAGGATAAACATTATATACACATAAAATCATAAATGTAAAGAGTTTAGGGTTTTTAGATAACCTTAATATGATGTAGGATGATGAAAAATATGATCTAAACCCTAGTTTAGATGATAAACCCAAGCTTCCAATACTTAGAAAACCCTAACTTTCAAGAAAACCCTAATCTTAAACCTTTCTTGTTTAACCTTTGTAAACTCTAAACCAAGCCTTCAAACCTTCTTGGTATACCTTAGATATGATGTAGGAATACTTGGAAATGTGGTAAATAAAATTGTGTGAATTATTTGTGTGTTTTTGATGTTGGCCGTGGGTTTGGGATAGAAAAAGAGAGATGAGTGTTATTTTCACTTAAGCAAATGAGTGTTGTGTGTTTTTCTATCTAGCTGCTTGCCTTATATACTCCAAGTAGCTAGTTGGTATTATGTCTAGGTGCATTATACACTTGCTTGGGCAAAGAGAGGAAATCAAGGAAGAAATAAGCAAAAACACTAGTCATGAACTTAAGTGTGATGAGTGTTATCTTGTACAAGACTTTGGTTGACATTTTGAGATATTTTCTCTTGTATACTACCCTATATCCAGCCACACATGTATGTACATAAGAGATTTTTGTAATTTTTGAGTATTGGGTATAAAAATGGGTATTTGTTGAAGCGTAGATAAGTTTTGGTGGTTCCAGGAATGCCTAAATGTATTTTATTGCGAAACGTAAACACTTTACGTGACTAATAAAAATAAAATATGGAAAGTTAATAATTATCCTCCAAATAATTATATAACACTTGTTTGACATAAACTTATAATATTTGGATGTCTGTTTACGCTGAATGTTGGTTTTTAGTTTACGCGATTTAGCTAAACGTTGGAAATTTAAAGTGAACGCGTAAAAGTTTAAAATAAATAATCGGATGTTCATTGATGTAAAAAGGTGTGAAAATGTAAGTTGTTACACAAGATGCTAATGAAAGGCACTGAATTATCATACGAGGAACGTGAATGCAGATTGTATAACTTGTTTGATAAGTTTGCTCATGTTTCGGGTGAAACACTGTATGAGTACTACTAGAGATTCTCTTAGCTGATTAATGACATGCATACTATTGAGATGACTATGCAAAAAGTTCAAGTCAATACCAAGTTTCTAAATGCTCTTCCATAGGAATGAAGCAAGTTTTTCACTAATGTGAAGTTAGCTAAGAGTTTGTATACCACCAACTATGATCAGTTGTATGCATATCTTAGTCAACATGAACGACATGCTAATGAAGTTCGTATCACGCATAAAAAATATCTGGATTCTCTTGCTTTCGTAGCCAACTATCCAACTCTATACAATCCATCTCAGTCACCACAACATTCAGGTTATTCAATGTATCCACCTCCCTAATAATTCACACCACTTTATGCAGCACCCATTCATCATCAACACCATCATACTCCAGTCAATCCACAACAATATCTAATTTCCCCTCCACCATTCATATCTCCTTTAATGACACAGCAATCTCAAGCTAAATTTCCCTAATTGGACTCTTATCTCGCTGTCCCTATGTTTCAGCAAGGAAAAGATCCGATTGAATGCATCAACAAAGTAATGGCATTTCTGTCTGCTGTAGCATCAAGGTTTCCACCATCAAACAATCAACTCAGAACATCGTCTAATCCTAGAAATCAAGCAACCATTCAAGATGGTAGAGTCATCGTTCAACAAGTTCAAGGAAGACAAAATCAGAGTTATGCTGGTACAGGAAACAGAGGAATTGCTACAACTTTAAAGGGAAATGTTGCAGCTGGTCAACCAAGAGTTGTGAAGTGTTATAACTGTTAAGGAGAAGGGTATATGGTGAGACAGTGTACTCAGCCAAAAGGCTAAGGAATGTTGCATGGTTTAAGGAGAAATTAATATTAGCCGAAGCTCAGGAAGCGGGTCAGATATTGGATGAAGAGCAACTTACATTTTTAGCAGACCCTGGTATATTAGAAGCTCCAGTTGCTCAGTAGACAATCCCTCAGAATTCAGCTTTCCAGAAAGATGACTTGGATGCATGTAACTCAAATTATGATGACTTATCCTCGACTAAAGCGGTTCTGATGGCAAATCTTTCAGGCTGTGATCCTGAAGTTCTCTCTGAGGTACTATATTCCGAATCTTATTCGAATGATATGATTAATCAGGATGTGCAAGAGATGCATTATTCTAAACAAACACATGTTGATGATTTTGTAGATAATGAGATACATAGTGGTAGTAATATCATTCTGTACTCTCAATATCTATAAGAGTCACAAGATGCGATTCTTCAGGATACTAATCCTTCTGCACCTAATGATTTATTGGTGCTATCCTTAGTTGAACAAATGACTGATCACGTAGCTCATTTAGCTAAGGAAAATCAGACATATAAAATGATAAATGAATCATTAACCGCTGAGCTTGAGAGATACAAAGAACGAATCACCATTTTTGAACAAAGACTTAATGTAGATTTGAATAAAAGGGAAAAATTAATAGATTCTCAAATGGATGATTTAATTCGAGATAGAAATGCAAAGCTTGCGGCTTTTCAGCAGGAGATCGATACACTTAAAGAAACTCTTTCTAATAATGTCAAAGAAAATGAGTCTTTATAAAAAACATTAACTGTTTTCAAAACAGAGTCTAAAGAAAAAGAGTCTAAGTACATTGACAAGGAAATTGTTTTGGAAAAACAAAATAAAGAACTGGAGAATATTATTTGTAAGATGTATCGATCTACGCAAGCAATGCATATGCTAACGAAACCACAAGTTTTTTACGATGACACTCACAAACAAGCTCTTGGTTATCAAAATCCGTTCCATCTTAAAAAAGCTCAGCGGATTCAACCAACATTATATGATGGTAGTGTTATTGCTAAAGAACATGCTGTGATTTCTGTGATTGATGATGAAGAGACATTGATTTTGGAAGAAGAGAGTCGATCAAAGATGCTTGATAAACAAAATGATCCAATTTCAATAGAAAAGAAGATTAAGATTTCTCCAATTGACTATTCAAAATTGAATAAGATTAAAGAAGATTTTGGTAAACATTTTGTCACTCAAAAAGAATTATCTGCAAAACAAGCTTTCTGGTTAAAACATTCAAACCATACTCCTGTTAGTTCTGATGTTTCACATACTCCTGTTAAAGTGGAAGCTCATCGTGAACTTCCTAAGGTGAGTTTGGTCAATGAAAGCCTTAAAAAGCTAAAATATCAGCTTGCAAACTTTGACAAGGTTGTAAAAACAGAACCACATCTGATGCTATTACAGCAGGTGCATGGGGTTTTGAGCATACAAAAGCATGTTTTGGAACTGAAATAATTCCATTTTTAAAAGTTTTAAATGACACATTTAATGCGTTTGATAAAACTCTTCTAGATAAAATTACTGAAGTTCAAACTATTTTTAACCAAATAGAAGCTACTGTTGATCAGTGTTTTGTAGACAAAAATAAACTTGAAATTCAAATCAAACAACTTCGTATTGATAATGATCAACTCTTGAACCAAATAATGTTTCAAGATATTATGCATATCACTATGAATTCTGTTGATATTTGTGAGGTGAATAAATCATGTGTGGATACATGCAGTAAGTGTCTAGAACTTGAGACTGAGCTTTTCAAATTGGAGTATTTCATTGAAAAAGAAGATTACGATAAACTAGTCAAAAGTTATTAAACTTTAGAAAAGCATAGCATTTCTTTGGAACTTGCAACTTAACTTAATCAAGATATTTTTCAAAGCGAAAATTCTGGTAAAAACCTAAATGCTCCCACATTTAATCAATTATTTGAGATAAATGAATTGAAAGCTCAGTCACAAGAGAAAGATATTGTCATCTGATTGTTGAAGGAAAGAATTAAATCTTTGAATGTAAAAGAGAATGTGGAAAAAGTAACAAAGGATATTGATGAGATTGAAACAATGAATATTGAGCTGGAGCATAGCGTTGCAAAACTACTTTCTAAAAATGAAAATTTAAGAAAAGAACGAGAGCATTTGAAATCAATTTTCAAAGACCAATTTGACTCAATTAAAAAGACACGTGTTCAATCTAAAGAACACTATGACTCTTTAATTGCTCAAATAAAAGGAAAAGCTTAGTTGCAAAATCGATTTAAAATGCCTCAACTTCAAGAAAAGGTTTTTGCTATTGCAGCATTGAAAAAAGAGTTAAGGAAACTTCAAAGGAAAAACGTAGTTGATTCTGCTGTTTCAAAACCTATTGCCACTATTGCTCCAGGAATGTTCAAGCTTGACATAGAACCTCTTTCTCATAGGCTTAAGAACAATAGGGATGTCCATGCAGTTTATCTTGACAAGACCATAGAATATACTGACACCCTTCGTGGCTTTGTTAAACGCGCTAGACAACAGAATCCTAGTGAACCTTTATTAGAATCTGCTTGCATGTTTACAAAACCCGTACAGGAATTGTTAGTCTATGTCTCAAAGACATGCCCTGATTTGCCAAAACCTAATGAGAAATTAGTTGATGTCACACCACTCAGCAAGTACAAAAAAGTTAGGTTTACCGAACCTGTCACATCGTCAAACAACATATCCAAACAGACTGATTCTCTTAAAACCAAAGATTCTAACATACCTTTGTTGCCTTCTACAGGAGTAAACTCTACTACTAGTGCTAGCGGATCAAAGCCTTCAGGCAATACAAAGAAAAATAGGATCTCGCGACCATCAAGTAGCAATAAGAAAAATGAAGTAGAAGAACACCCTAGGACAGTTAAATCTAGTTTGAATAAGACAAATTCTGTTTCTGAACATATTAGTAATGCACTTGTTAAGCATTCTGAGAGAAATGCTAAGTTTAATGCTATGTGTGCTATGTGTAGCAAATGTTTATTTGATACTAATCATGATATGTGCTTTATTGATTATATGAATGATGTGAATATGCGTTCCAAATCTAAATCTAAAAGAAATAAAAAGAGAAAAGTATGGAAGCCTACAGGCAAGGTGTTTACTAAAATTAGATATAGTTGGAAACCCACTAGAAGAACATTCACCTTAGTTGGAAATAGGTGCCCTTTAACTAGGATTGCCTCCACTAATGACGTGCCTCTTATGGAAACAACTATAACACCAGTAATCACACCATGCTCAGTAACTAAGGTATACAGTAGGAGACTTAATCATCAAGATCTGTACGGTCCAATAGTAAAGCTAAAAGTGTAGAATCTACGTCTTCTAACACTAAGGAACCTAAACAATCTTGGGGATCTACTATTTCCGATGCATCTTCTTCTCTAATTGATCGCAGGTTGTCCAAATTGTTTTGTGGTATTTGGACTCCAGGTGCTCTAAGTAAATGACCGACAATCGCTCTTAACTCATCAACTTCGTCAGTAAATTTTTAGGTACCGTCAGATTTGGGAATGATCATATTGCAAAGATAATGGGTTTTAGAGACTATCAAATGGGAAATGTTACCATCTCTCAGGTTTATTATGTGGAATGGTTAGGTCACAACTTATTCTACATGAGTCAATTTTGTGATTTCGATCTCGAAGTAGCTTTTTGTAAACACACTTGTTTCATTCGAGACTTAGACGGTGTTGATCTACTTAAGGGATCCAAGGGTTCAAATTTATATACTTTATCTATGGACAATTTATTACTCTCCTCTCCCATATGTCTCTTGTCTTAGGCCTCCAAGACCAAGTCGTGGTTGGCATCGAAGATTGTCTCATTTAAACTTTGATTATATCACTTTTCTTGTCAAACATGGTCTTATCCAGTCTTGCCAAAACTAAAGTTCAAAAGATCACTGTGCTCCTGCCCGTAAGCTCTTTATAACAGCAAGAAACATTCCCACAAACCTAAAGCTGAAGACTCCATCTAATAAAAAACTCTATATGTTTCATATGGATCTTTGTAATGAGGATTCAAAGTATCAATGGGGGGAAATACATAATGGTTATCGTTGATGATTATTCTCGATTTACATGGGTAAAATTTCTCTACTATCAAAGGATGAAGTTTAGGAGTTCGTAATTAAATTCCTCAAAATGATCCAAATTCGTCTGAATGCAACTGTTCATAACATCAAAACTGATAATGGCACTTAATTTGTCAATCAAACACTAAAAGCTTACTTTAAAGAAGTCAGAACCTCACATCAAACATCTGTGGCTCGCACTCCACAACAGAATAGCATTGTCGAAATACGGAACCTTACTTTAGTGGAAGCTACTCTAACCATGTTGATCTTTTCAAAGGATTTGTTATTTCTTTAGGCAGAGGCAGTCGCGACAGCTTGCTATACACAAAGCCGATCATTAATCCAAAAACATCACAACAAATCACCGTATGAACTTCTTCATGATCGAAAAAGTCTACTTAATCTTATCTCCCCTTGTTTTGGTGCCTCTGCAACCCACCAATGACAGTGAAGACCTTGGTAAGTTAAAACCGAAAGCTGATATAGGAATCTTCGTTGGTTACGCTCCTGTAAAGAAAGCATTCCGAATCTATAACAAAAGGACCTGACTAATTATTGAAACTATTCATGTTGATTTTGATGAGTTTTCAGCAATGGATTCTGAACAATTCAGTTCAGGACCCGGGCCTAAACTTTTGACTCCTGGAACAATCGGTTCAGGACTCGTGCAAAACATTCCTTCAACTCTGTTTGTTCCACCAACAAAGAACAATTGGGAAATTTTGTTTCAACCTATGTTTGATAAGTACCTGAATCCCCCATTAAGTGTTGATCATTAAGTTCATGCAGTTCCTGCTCCAGAACCTGTCATTTCAACCGGTACACCATCATCTACTACAACTGATCAAGATGCACCTGCTATAAGTACTTCACAAACAACTCAAAAAACACCATCTCCTGTCATTCCTCTCGGCATTGAAGAAGCTGATCATGACATTGAGGTTGCACACATGGATAATAATCCCTTTGTTGAATTTCCTATTCCAGAACCGAGTTCTAAAGAATCCTCTACTCAGGTTGTTATTCCAAACCATGTGCACTCAATCAATCAACCACACGAATACATTAATAAATGGTCCAAAGATTACCTAATTGAAAATGTGATTGGCGATCCTTCTAGACCAGTTTCTATACGAGATCAACTACAAGATGAAGCTCTATTCTGTTATTTTGATGCTTTCCTCTCCCCCGTCGAACCCAAGAGTTATAAAGACGCATTGACGAAATCCTGTTGGATTGAATCCATGCAAGAAGAACTCAACGAGTTTGAACGTCTAGAAGTTTGGGAGCTCGTGCCTCGCCCAGATCGTGTAATGATTATGACCTTGAAGTGGATTTACAAGGTGAAATTAGACGAGATGGGTGGTGTATTGAAAAATAAAGCTCGTCTGGTAGCGAGGGGATACCGTCAAGAAGAAGGAACAGACTTTGAGGAATCTTTTGCTCATGTTGCTCGCCTTAACGCCATTCGTATCTTCATTGCATTTGTGCTCATATGAATATGGTCGTCTACCAAATGGATGTAAAGACTGCGTTCTTGAATGACATACTACGTGAGGAGGTCTATGTGAGTCAGCTGGATGGGTTCATAAATCCAGCGAATCCCAATCATGTGTATAAGCTAAAGAAGGCTCTTTATGGGTTGAAACAAGCTCCACGTGCTTGGTATGATTTGCACTCGTCATTTCTACTCTCCTAAAAGTTCGCCAAAGGCACCGTCGATCCAACATTGTTCATCAGACGTGAAGGAAAAGACATATTACTGGTACAAATTTATGTTTGTTGATCCCAAACCTAGATCGATTCCTTAGGTTGTCTAAGGTTAGATTACCTTGGATAAATCCAAAATAACTTGTTATAGAAACTTTGTATGTATATTAAAGTATATGCGGAATCTACACCTTAATACCTAGAAGAATTATGAACAAAACAGTAATCTTGTACAAACAAAGATAAAATCAAACGCTCTAATATTATTAGATCAATAATACGAGTACTCTTCACTTAGTACTAGGGTTTACAACCTTGAAGCTTTTCTTAATCGACTTTGACAACTATGAAGACTTATATGCAAAACTGATATCCTAACTAATGCCCTAAAGCCTCCTTTTATAGACTAAGGAGTCCTAGTCGGCTTACAATACATTCCTAAGACATCTTAATCTTTTCTAAACATAAACGTAATCTTTTACATAATGTATATCTTGTACATAAACATCTCAATACTTATCTTCACAAGTATTCTTGTTCTCCAAACAATCTTTATCTCTTTAATCCGTCTGTATCCTCTTGACAGTAGAAAGTCTTCAAGGAGTTGTAATCAGCAGTTGTAATCTTTTCACCGGCAGCACTAATAAACATAAGCATTAGTAATATTAGTACTAGCAGTACTAATATATACTCACAGTAGTAACTTGTACTAGAAGTCTTAACAGTTCCTACTAGCAGCACTAACTACTTAGCTTATATTTTAGTCTTCAACATTGAGTAGTCTTAACTTTAACTAACAGCAGTAACTTTATGCTATCATTATTAAATTATACTAACAGTAGTAACTAGCAGTGGTAACATTATACTACCAATACTAACCACTTGGCATAATTTCCATTATGTACCTGAGCAGTAGTAACTTCTAGGAATCCATGAAGTCTTTTAAGTCCTAACAATCCTCCCCTAAACTTGATGTTCATCTTTTAAATCTTCAAGTTTCTTCTTTAAAAGTCTTCATCATACTCAGGAAGATACATTCAAACCTTTCATTGACCTTTTTGTTGTTTTACTATAAGCTTTAGCAGCTGATAGCACATCTCATTTTGATGATCAGTTTGAAGTTTCTTGTTTAGCATATTCTTGATGGTTACTGGTGTGAGGGGATATCTCTTTTCAACCAACATAAAAATGTGGAGATTATCAAACCTTACAAAGTAAACTCTAGATGAATCAATCAACTTCTAAATGGTCACCTTGTATCCTTGTAAAATTCTCCATACATCACTCCTTATGTCTGGTTCAAACATGACCTTCAAATCTCCCCATAACACTCTTTCAAATTCATCTCCAGGCCTTTTATCACTATACTTTGCCTTTACTATCTTCCAAAGAGCCTCCAAGTCTTCTCTGTCTATTCCTTGTAGCATCCTTATCATTAAAGAGTATCTCTTGGAACTTCCATCTGCTCTTATCAACTGATAATGTACCAACATACCTTATTTATGAAGCTTGTAATCAATAATCACTGGTAGTTTGGTAGCAAGTGGTATAACATCAATTGCTAAATCATCATCCTTTTTAATCACCAAATGCTTCATTAACCCACCTTCATCATCTTCACTAGCTTCATCAACTTCATCTGACTCTTTGTCTTCCTCCATTCTTTGTTTCTTTAAGAATTATTGTTGTTACTCTTTTCCTGCTCTTTTCCTTCCAAGCATCTTCTTTCTAATGCCTTTAGTTGTTTCCTCACTACCTTCTACCTTCTTTTCTTTGCTTTCCTTCACCTCAGAACCCATAGCCACAAAGGTATTTACCCTCTTCATTTCCTTATCAAAAAACTTTTTAATTTCATCAAAACTCTTTCCCTTCAGTTGTTTGTATGTGTATCCACCTATGTGCTTAAGATAGGTAGACATTTGAGTTCTCTTTTGTGCCTTAGTAGGAGGTCTGTTTCTCTTTTCTTGTGCTCTGAGTGCAGCAAAATGTTTTCTTCGTTCTCCATTAAGTTTCCATAAATAGTTTTCCTTTTTCCTTATCTGTCAACTCCTCTCTTTCTTTTGATTTGAGTCTTTCAGCCAGCAATCTATCATCCTCCATCATAGCTTGTGTATTCTCTCATGACTCAATCAATGCTATGTTAGCTTCTTCTTCTTGTTTCCTTGCTAACTTTTGTTCTTCTATTAATTTAGCATCCAACTTAGCTTGAATATCTCTTGCAATTTGTTCATCAAGAGCAATTTGATCTTTTCCTTTTTAAAAGGAACTACCAGCTCAATCATAAAACCTTTTCCTTGTCCATTATAAATTAAAGGTTGTGCCTCTTGTGGAACTCTGAACTCACTTGGCTCCTGTACTACTACCCCTTTAGTCTTGGGTCTTGTAGTTGTTGTTGTTGTTGTAGCAACAGTAGTAACAACTTTAGGTTTAGCTGCTTTAATCTGAATAAGTGTCTGAGCCAAAGTGATTTCCTCAATAGTTGTAGGAGCAGCACTATCTTCAACAGTTGTAGGAGCATCACTATTTTCAACACTAGCAGTAGTAACTGCTTCACCAACAGTACTATCATCAAGCTTAGTACTCTGTTCATCTTTCTCATTAACTTTTGCTTCCATAGACATCAGATCAGTATCCAAAACTCCAGTATCAAACATCAATTCTTCATCCTGTCTGTCTTGAGTTTCATCAACTAAAGTTACCTCAACATCAGCATCAATATCTGCAATACTCCTCCCTGTTTGGATGCATCTTCAGGAGCAACCAAACTCTCCTGATCTTCAGAGGACTCAACTCTTCTAGTAATACCAACCTTCTTGAGTCTCTTTAAACCCGTAGTTCTTGAAGTCTTCTTCCTTTCCAACTTCTGAACCTTCTTCTTCAAAGCAGCAATCTTCTTTGCTTGAGCATCCTTTGCTTTTTCTAAATCAAGAACCTGTGTTTGCAATTTGGTACATAAAACCATCAAATCAGTTAGTTGCATGCTATCCTCACCACTAGGTTGTGGATCATTGGAAGGTGTGGGTACACTTTCCTCATGCTCTGTCTCATCTTGAGAAACCTCTGTCTCCTGTCTCTGAGTCTTCTTAGATGGTTGTTTCTTCTTGGGTTTAGAGGATGTAGATGGTTGATCAAGAATGGGTACTTGAGTGGAATCAGGTGGATGATCTGAATCCTCACCCACTTCTTCAGAAGGTTGAACAATCATAGTATCAAATAAGGGTGTTATCTTCCGCAGTAAAATCCTTACCAGCTGTCTTCATATTAGCAAAAACTTTCTTTAGTTGAAAGTGGAATAACAAAGATTCTTCTAATAGTTGACATATACTCCAAGTTGTTGATTAATGAAAACTTGTAGAAAATGTGGATACATCAAGAATTTGATCCCTCCATCTAAGTGTTTCACCATAACATCAAAAATATACTTAGACAAATTAAACTTCTGATTGTTGCCATGCATATGATCAAAGAAGCCATTGGACAACTGAACTCATTCCATGCAGTAGATTTAGCACTAAGCAATTCTGTATAGTATGAATAGAAATACTTCCACATGGAGAGAAGAAAGGCTTTATAAAAAAGAAGCCTTTTTGAGAAGCTTTTCATTACACCCATACATGCCAGTTCTTCAAAATAGATAACAGTTGCAAGACAAACAGTACCTTCTGCATCAACCAATGAAGATCTCTCCTAATGCCCTTACGTCCGTAATGATAAAACCCTCTTTTAACCAGCTAAGCTTGCAACATGACGCACTCCATTAACTGTCTGTAAACCTGGTGCCTTGGCAGTTTGCCCAAATTTTTCAATACAGATTTATGATGAATGGATTGACCGTTATAAAGCCATAAGAACATAATCTTGCTTCAATAAATCTATAATCTCTGCAAACCCATCACTTTCTACAGGTTTTTCCAAGAATGCGACCACATTGTTCATTTTAGCAAACTTAGGGCTTGACATAATGATGATTTGGATGATCAAAGATGAAAATTGAGTTAGGGTTTATGTTTAAAGAGTGTTTGAATGATTGAAATTGAATAAAGAAGTAAATAAACCCTGAATCGAAGTATTTATAAATTCACCCTCAGCAGCAGGAACTTGAACTGACAACATTAACATATGCCTAATAGCATTAACTAAACCCAACAGCATCAATATAAGCTTAGCAACATTAATGTATACCACCAGTAGAAACAGTATACTTAGCAGCATTAACTTCAAAACACTAGTAAATTAACCAAATGTCAATCCAAAAATCATTGTAACATCATCAAATTATTGATTCTTCACTAACAAACGAGGCTCTCTTTTTTCTGTTTTTATGCTCACATTATCACTCCATTTCTTTTTACACACACAATCACTTATTTCTGTTTTTAATGCCCACATCATCTCTTTCTATTGTTTAAGCACCACTAATCTTCTCATTTTCTTTAGGCTCACCAAGACACCTTCTGTTTCTTTAATGACAGTTTGTGACAAGGAAGGTCCATCAATTCCAATTGTTTCATACTGTCCTCCCCACTTCCAAGTGTGTAACCTCTTGGAGAGAGGTGAATCATTTGGACGATATTAGATTTAATCTCAAACCAAGTTTGAGCATTCACATCCCCCATATGGTATCATGCACCTGGGAACCCTACTTGAACCAATTCCTAAGGAGTTAATTCATTAAAGTGTTACCATGGATAGGGTCTTAATTTGATGTTACACTGTCGCTACTCTGCTTCTAACTAGAAGCAAGTAGAGGCAGGCCCTTTTCCATTCTGTCACCCAGCACCTTATGGACAGCCTCAACACCAACCTTTTTCAAAGTGACCCACTAGACTGAGGTATCTTTGGTTGTCTCTATGTCTCGACTCTTTTGATATGCCTCTGATGTTTTTGATTATTTTGAACATAACTTTGATAAAACATATCCTTAACCATCCAGACTTGCTGCATATAGACATAAAAACGCCCCCTACTCAAACAATGCTTCAAGAGATAAGAATTTGCTCAACAGTTGTAACTTTGGGCACCCAAGTCAATCTCAACATCATTAACTTTTGCCAAGCAGTAAGTAATTTTCTGCTTAAACAGTTATTAACTCAGGTCTTCCGATATTATTACAACAACATGACCTATTCAAACACAAGCACCAATAAAAAGACTAGATAACCATGTGGGAATTATTGAGGACCATATTTATGCATAACCCAGGAAAAAAATAAAAACTGTGATCCTAGATCATTAACTATCTCTCAAACATTTCTTTCAAAGGGTGAAAGCATTCACATCAGATATTCAATATGCTTTACCTACAGATGTTAGTCCATAGCACAAAAATACAATATACAAAGTATTTTCCTATTGACAGCATTAAGTATGACTAACAATTTTAACAAGCAGTCTTAAGTATAACTAGCAGTTTTAATTATACTTACATTAATAATTGAAAATAATACCAGTATTAATCCATTAAAAAAAACTTTTACAAAAACATAATGAGATATAGACATTTAGGATTAAGCATTCCAAATACATGTAGACCAAGTACAGAAATCTTCCTGCATTCAAAACCTTTTTTGTAATAAGATCTGCAACATTATAATTCCAGTATGGTATTTTAACCATTATGTATATACCTTTTAGTATTGTATCTCCTTATAAAATGATGCCTAATCTCTATAAATGTTTGTATTTAGGAATGTTGAAACAGGATGTTTCAATAAGCAGATATTACTGTTTATTTGGTCCAATATTTATGACAGTGTTCATAAATTGATAACCCATAATCCAGCAATTGGTTTTGAATTCCAGAGTACCTGGCCCACAACAACTAGCAGCAGCCACAATATTCAGCTACAGATTGAAAGTGGCAACCAACAATATGCTCTTACACTGCCAAAGATCACCTGTTTTTCTAAAAAACTGACATCCTCCAGTTGTAGACTTCCTACCTTGAGTTGCTTTAGCATAGTCACTATCAGTGTAAGCAACCCGTTCAAATGGAGAATCCCTAGAATACCAAAGGCCTAAAGTTGGCTTGCCTTTCAAGTGTCTAAAAATTCTCTTGACTGCTAAGAGATGAGATGTCTTTGGAGTAACTTGAAATCTAGCACATGCACACACTGTAAACATGATATATGATCTAGATGCAGTGAGATACATCAAAGAACCAATCATGGATCTATAGAGATGTACATCAACATCATCAGCATCTCCATCCTTAACCAAAGGTTTTTCCAAATCAACAGGAGTTGAAGCAGACTTCACATCAGAGTAGTTGAATTTCTTCAAAATCTCAGCTACATATTTATCCTGACTGATAAATATTTCATCTTCCTTCTGTTGTACTTGTAATCCTAGAAAGAAAGTAAGTTCTCCCATAGAACTCTTCTGAAACCTGTATCCTTTATTAGCTA
The DNA here is from genome assembly GCA_026074375.1 of Tanacetum coccineum. Classification (NCBI taxonomy): domain Eukaryota; kingdom Viridiplantae; phylum Streptophyta; class Magnoliopsida; order Asterales; family Asteraceae; genus Tanacetum; species Tanacetum coccineum. Next base: position 16,149 of record BQNB010005023.1, on the reverse strand, counting down.
CCTTTCTTGTTCAGCATTCTTATTATTTGGACCATCTTCCTGCTTTTGAGCATCATCAGCAGTTTTTGGTTCATCATTTTCAACATCCTTTGTAGGTGAATCAAAATATGAAATATCTTTCCAAATTGGCATCACAATACAATCTTGAATGACTTCTTCAGATGTTTCTGCAGAGTCATTAGAAATTGTACATGCAGTAACAGTAATTCTACCACCATATGCTCCTCCTCCAAATGTAACATAACCTCCATCAAACTGCTTGAAATCAGAGAGATAAGCTATGTTACCAGTCATGTGCCTTAAGCATCCACTATCAACAAATCCTTTATCATCATGTTGTGGCTTGCCCTACACAAAAGAATAAGGAAATTAGATTCCTTTGGGGACCCAAGCCATTACTAACTTGGATATGCCTCGTGTATCAATGTAGTTGTGTCTTTTAAAAGCAAGTGATGCACCATTAGATTTGGTAGGTCTCCAAACCCAATATGTTGAGGACTTTACAGCATTAACCCTTTTTACCCTAACAGCATTAACTTGTCCTATATAAGACCTAACAGTATTAACTACATTATGCCTTCTAGTATAATAGTGTCTCTTTGCTTCATGCAGAGATCTTCTAGTTAATGTTGTTTGCTTATAAAAAGGCCTCTTAGCAGTTGACTGTGCTTGTTTTGAAAAATGTGTCTTTGATTTAGCACTATGAACTGCTGTTTTGGGGTGAGCAGTATTAACTGGCCTAACAGTATTAAGTGGGGTGAGGCCAGTGTTCAACAAAACTGCTTTGGGAGACATATTCCTGAGTACATTAGGGTGTGTGTTTTTGGCATCCACCCTATTGTAGTTATTTCTATATACTATGCCTCTTCTTTGATGATTATGACAATTAATCTGCAAATGATTAAAACTTCCACATATATAGCAAGCCTTGTTATACATCACAAAATCTTTTCCTAGTTGATTGGACTTCTGTCCATTCCAATTCCTCTGATTCCCCCTAGGAGATTGTGATCTATACATTTCTGCATACCTAACTGACTTTTTAACTGGTTTTTCATGATTTTCAGGTTTAACAAACTCTATCTTAGCAGCAGTAGGAATAACAGTTTTCTTTTCAGACTTAGGCTTAGACTCATCTTGTTCCTCATCATCTGACACCCAATCCTCAATAATTGGGGCACCATCATTCTTCCTAACTTTCTTAGGTTCTACTTCACTAACACTCTTACTAGTGTTAGGCCCATAGCCTTTAACAAAGCTACTTTTGTCCTGTGATACTTGTTCTTTTACCAAAGACTTATCAGAATTTTCCTTAGAATTATCTGATTCATTTTCACAAACAACATTAGACTCTTGCTTACTATTCTCAGGACCATAACCTTTGAATTCAGGCTCTTTGAATTCATCAAGACCAGAATAAGACAGATCTAGCTTGTTAGGTCTATTATAAATTAAAGGATGAGGTGGAGGAACTGCACTATATCCCAAACCCTTTTTACTTTTGTCAGTTATCTGACTTCCTAACAACTGATCTAAGTCTTTTGAGGCCTTATCAAATTTCTCAATTTTAAAATCAATGCCATCTTTTTCTTGCTTAACTTTTTCAAACTCTGTTTTAAGCATATTAATTTCATATTGTTTGCATCCTACTTCTCTTTTAAGGACAACAACTTCTTCACTAAAAAGAACCTCATTCTTCCTATATGTGACAAGTTGTGCCTCAACAGTATCTAGTCCTCTTTTATAAGTAGATGCCTTAAATTCAGTTTGATGTAGTTTAGCAAGCAAATCATCATACTGTTTCTTAAGAGTTTCATAGTTTTTCAGACAAGTTTTAGAGCAAGTTTTATCAGTGTATACCTCTGAGTCTGAAAATGCCATTAGAGCCATGTTTGTCTGAACTTGTTCTTCTGCCATGTCACTCCAATCAAAACCTACACCATCAATAGCCAACATTGCCTTTGAAGTGTCTTCATTGTTTCCTTGCTTCCTGGTGTTGTCTTGATTTCTGAACTGACCTTCCTTGCTTCTTGGTGCTCTGCACTCCCTGGCAAAGTGTCCCAACTTATGACAGTTGTAACACTCCACCTTAGATTTATCATATCCAGCAATATCATTACCATTAATGAAAATCTTCTTGCCTGTCCTCTGATAGTACTTCTTTGCTCTCACACTTAGCAAAGAGAGCTGCCACTTCAGATCCATTGCTTCCAAATCATCTTCATGAATTTGCTCTAAGTCCTGATGTAGGACATTAGAACCATTCGGATTTTCAACCATGAAAGCATACACAGTATTATCACTGACACTTGCAGTGCAAACTTGTGGACTGGCAGTATTAACACTAGGGCTAGCAGCACTAACTTGTGAACAAGCAGTGTTAGCATCATTGGTACTGCTAGAGCTTGGTGCAGTCATGAAGGCCAAGTTTTGACCACCACTAGATGTACCAATAGTTTTCTTTACCTTTTGTTCAACAATTTTGAAATTGTTGTACAAATCATCTATACTCATAGTCTCAACCTCAGGCTTATTCATCCAAACAACTACATGAGTGTTCCACTCAGGTGGTAAGCTGCTTAAAAATTTTAAGTTTAAATCTTCTTGGGAAATGATCACACCCAAGATAGTAAGCCTACTGATTATCTTCTAAAGCCTATTGAAAATAGAGTCAAGAGACTCTGCACTAGTTGCACTAAAATTCCCATAATGTTGCTTCAAGAGAGTTTTCTGAGTTTTCTTGGTAGCTGCATTACCTCCAAATCTTGTTTCAATGGCAGCAAACATAGATTTAGCATCTGGATACTGACGGAATGTTAGTTGATGTTCATTTGGAAGTGCCATGAGTAACAAACCCCTAGCTTTGACATCATTCTTTTTCTTTGTCTTCTATTCTGCAGTTGCAGGTGTAGATAACTTTGTAGTTGTTATCCCATTCTCCTCAGTTGTTTGAGATATTAAGACCCATGAATCACCATTTTCTATCACTTCCCACAGTGCATAGTCTTGGATCTCGAAGTACTGCTTAATCCTTATAGCCCACATCTCATACTCCTCTAATTTGAGTATGGGAAGCTTTGCAGTAGGACCACTATTTGTAGATTCAAGCTCCACGTCTTCTATATCAAAGTTTCTCAAATCCAAGTGGTATGTGTGTAATTACACATACCTTTTACCTAATAAAACGACCCTAAACGACCAAAAACACACATAAAATGCCATAAATATGCTTGTTTTTGTATTTGTACTGTGTAGGTACCGGATATTCACTAAAGGACAAAAAACGAAGCCAAATCGGACAAAACCGAGCACGGATTTGAAAAGAGCACGAAAAACCGAGGCCAAAGGTGCAAAAGGATTGAAAACGGAGCTAAAACGGACATTTTCGGATCGACTCGACAACGTTTGTGCATTTAATGAAGTCAAGACGAAGTCAAAGTCAACCCCGGGATACGGATTTGGAAAGGGCATTAAAAACCGAACCCGAAAACCTAAATTGCCAAAAGTGGGCCCACCCGTACCCACCTAGTGAGCCCGGATCAGCCCACTATATCTAAATAAAACCTTTATTAAACCCTTAGCCCAAATCCAAATACAAAAGCCCATTCATTTCTTTAGTTAAAAACCAAACGACCCAAATACATTATACTAGCCCAACCCACATACCACTTAACGATCATTTCACCAAAAACCCTTTTAACCCTTAACATCGTTAGTCCTCAAGGACTAACAATGTTAGTCCAAAAGGACTAACGGTGCAACACCAAACTAACCTTAAGGACCTACGATGAACAATGAAAGGACGAATAATGCAATAAACATATATAGGTTGAGGGACCAGTTTTGCCATCTCACCAAACTTTAACCCATTGATATCAAAACCTATTTACCAGCAAAATTACACTGTATATCCCCTCACACACTCTGCGTGTGTTTTGTCACTGTAGCAACCAGACAAAAAACCAACTCCACTCCAAAATAAGTCACCTTCCTACTCACCCCACCTACAACAGTCCAAACACACGTTGGCAATCCTAGGGATTTTAATTGGTCAAGGCGAATCAAGGGTGTGGATTAACCGGATTGGGGAGCAAGAAATATCAAGGGTTTAGATGGATTCTTTGAGCTCTCTCACTCAACAAACACAACAAAAACAAAGCTAAGAAGACTCAGGGCTTATATAAAGAAAAAGAAGACAGAGATGAAAAAAATTAAATAGGAGTAGGATAGTTTAATTTTTAATGTTTTTTAAAACTATGTTTTCAAGTCTTCTAATCCTTCATTTTAAGTGAGTCTAAGCTTTGTAATCATTATGTTGAATGAAAATTTAACACTTTTTGCAAATTTTTTTCCTCATTTAAGGTCTTAACTGCTTATGTCACTTTGCTTATTTTACATGATTAATTTTTAGTTCTAAGGGGTTATATATGCTTAGTGTTCCTTAATTTTGACCTGTTTTGAGTTTTCTTAAAAACTCCTAACCTGTTTAAGCTAGAAAATGAAATTTACCCTCTTTAAGGGGTGTTTGGGTCAAGGACTCAAAACGGGTCAAATCTGTGTTTTTATTGGTTTTGGTAACTAAGCCAATTTTGATAAGTTAAGTTTAAGAGATTAAGTCTGTTTTTTAAAGGATGTTAAATTGAAAAAGTCAATTTTAAGGTTTTATGCAAAAGTTGTTCAAGTTTGTGGTTCTAATTTTTTTTTCAAAATGCTTTAATTTGATTCTTGTTTAGAGTAAGTTTTGAGTTTGGTTTATGATACATTTTAGAGTTAGTATGCAGTAGAAAAGAGAAACATTAAGTTGGTATTTGCCTGTTAGATTTAAAGTCAAAATCTGCCCTTGTTTTCAAAGGTCATTTTCCAGCCTTAGGTCTCAATTTTATTAGCAAATTTAGATGAGTTGTAGTTCGTTTCATGGTCTGAATTTAATAGTATAAGTAGTTAGGATATAGATCTCAATCTGTTTTGGCTTATTTTCCACTTTTGAACTTATTTGCCCAACTTATTTTAGGTCTGAAAGTAGCTAATTGCCCTTTTGATTCCAAGTTCATAGTTAAATTCAGCTTTTTGCCTTTGCATTTTCCTAGTTTAATGCTTTACCTTTTAGCTTAATTCCTGTTTTAATATGCTTATTAGGTCTAGAGGTAGGCCATTCTTGGGATTACTTGCTTGACATTAGCATCTTAAACCTTAAAAAGCCTAAACAGTTAAGAGCATAAGCCTTAGGCTTATTTAAGCAAATTGTCCCCCTTTTAATTGCTTATCCGCCCATTTTTTTTGCTTATTTCTGCTCACCCTTGCTTATTAGGCATAGGTACTTATCTGCCATAGCTTATTGATGTTTTCCCTTAGCTTATTTAGCCTTTAAAAGGCAAACAGTTTAGCTCCTCTAAGCCCTTAGTTAAATAAGCAAACCGTCAAAATCTTTCAGCTTTTTTCTAGCTTATTTACAAGTTTTTATAAAAAGTTCTTTTTTTTAAATATGCTTATTTTTGTATGTAGTTTAAGTTTTTTAAAAAGAAAAATGAAAAAAAAAATAATTTTGCAAAAAGGGTGGCCATGGGGCTCGAACCCATGACCTCCCCCTTGTATACCAGGACCTCACACACGCACACACAAACCACTTGCCCTAGGGACTTTTTCAGTTAGTATTTCCCTCATTTTATTTTTATAGTCTTTTTATCCTTTTTAGCTTATCAGCTGTTTAAGCTTATTTAACGGCTTATGTGATAAGCTGAATTCACCTTTTTATTTTTCCTAGATTCTACTCTTTTCAAGCTACTTTCCCTGAATTTTTCATAATTTTCCCATTTTATTTACTATTTTTAATGAATTTTTCTTTTTAAAACTGTTTTTAAATCATAATAAAAAAAATAAAAATCAAAAAAATATAATTCTTTTTTCAAAATTTTCTTTTATCATGTAAGACCTAGGAAAAATAAATTTGCTTTTGTAGGGTTAATTTTGCAAAATTTGGTTTTCTAATGAACGGGTTTAAAGTCCCGTTCTCGTCTTCGCGTTTTATCTTTAATTGTTTTTAATTACATGCTCCCGTAGACTTAGGTTTTCCTTTTATGCCTTATTTATGCTTCCCGTAGATTTTTAAGTTATTTAATTGCCTTTTTATGCTTTCCCGTAGTTTTAAGTTTAATTTCCCATGCCTTTTTATGATTTTCTCGTAGTTTTAAGTATATCTTAGTTTAAATTTTTGTAATTTCCCATAGGATTTAGAAAACCCAATCAAATCCTTCTTCATTCAACCATCTAATCATCAATCCAATAACGTAACCGTCAATTTCACGCCTCGTCGGGGAGAAACGACCCGGGTCCGGTTTCAAACTTTGTGGATAACGAAGCGTTAGACCGATACTTCCGGTAATACTATACTACTACTATTGATATTATCCTATTTATTATATATTTATATATTTATTTATATTTATATGTAAGTTAACTTGGCCAGAATCATTATATCATACCCGTGGGTTTTTTGAATTTTCCTAAAGGCGTTGATTGGTTGACTCAAGGGGATTTTATATTTTTGGATATTTCTACTATACTTTTGATTACTTTGACCCTAAGTAAGGCCATTGTCTTTTGGCCCGCCGCTGCCGTGGGGAGGAGTGTTGTTGCGACAATATCTGTTTTACCGCGTTTTTGAGAATTCTAGGGTTCTTTTGAAGACCCTTCCTCGTGATGTTATTGATTTTCGTTTGTGATATTTTCTTATTAGTATTATAAAAAATATAAACAAAATATTTTTCATTTTCTTTTATAAATAACAAGAAAAAACCAAAAATAATAAAAACATTTGTCCTATAAAAACAAATAAAAAGTCATCATCAAATATAATGCATTAAAACATGAGGGCATTATCATAATAAGTTCCCAAACAAAAGATTTAAAACTTGCCTTTGTGTCACTTGCGAGGTACGACTCACCTTTAAAAGTTTAACAAACTATAAGAGGGGTATAAGGAGGGTTGTTCCAACGAACTACGATCCGAAAGGAGAAGGTTTTTTAATAGCTTCCGCGCTTTCCTACACCTACGCTCATTTGTGCGTTTTTCTTTAAAGGCTACTGTGAAGCCAGTTGATTATCGGTTTTAAGTTATTCAATTCGTTTGTCGTTAATAAAATATGATGTTTAAAAAAAACTCAAAAATCCAAAAATAATCTCCTTTAACCTCTTTGCCATTCAATTCTTCTTCTTATCCCTTTATTTTTAATTCTTATGGCGTCCCTCGATTATCGTTTAAATCCTCTTTACACGATTAGAGAATGTTCGACTTGTGGAGCGTTGTACAATAAATCACGTGGTTGTTCAAAGGAGGTCTCATAGACAGTTCGTTTTTGTGATCCTATAAAAACGCCCCTGACCGATGTTCTCAACGACCCCCTCAGGATTGTATTGAAATGTGGAAACCCGGTTTGAAGGTCCATCCTAGTCAAGGATGTGCTCTATGCGGAAGAAATTAAGAAGTTTAGTTTACAATTTGTAATGAAAATGGAATTTACAAGACCTTCTAACACTTCCGGTCATCCGATGACAATACCAAACGTTGTTTACTGCTCCTCAAGAGGCCCATTCGTGTCCAAGAGGACCCCGAGGTGAAAATCCTCGCAAAGTCCCTCAAATGAACCATTAATGTTGTTACGGGTGTGGTGTTGTTGATGGGAATCTTTTTGTCACGATGCAATTGTATGTCTTGTGGGAAAGGGTGCTCATGATTGGGTTATAATTGTCAGCAAGAGCTAGTCTAACAGATTATCTTTAAGTCGAATCCTTTGAATCAAAACCATGGATGAGCTCATAAACTTATGCCAAGTTTTGATATTTTTTCCGACGTGCTATCGAAAAAGATAACTTCATTACCTTACTTTTAAAAAACTAACTTTGTGATGATTCTCCTAACGTTTTTTACCCTCATCCACAACCTCCTATGTATTTCTTGTGAATGTTGCTTGGGAACGATTCTAGTTATGTCACATTATACTCCTCAAGTTTTCGTTTATGTTATCCGGAACGGTGTTACAATCAAGACTTTAATTTCTCCGCAAGATTTTCATTGTTTTTCAACTCACCATATATCTTTGTTGTGACAATTGTGGGTGCCGCATGAGGCTTTTCAATGCTTAACCATTGATTATTATGAACCAATCCGTGTTATGCGGATTCTAGTTATTCCGGTTCTGACCCAATTTAATAATTTTCAACCAAAACAATTTCTTTGTTGTGAAAATTGCAAGGGTCCTCGTGAAACTTACCAATGTTAACCAATGAATGAAGATTATTATCACGAGCAAATATCTTGCTATGATCCTAATTCTTTTGACTTTGACCAATTTCCAACCCCACAAAAATACCGTCAATCATCTAATCTTCAACGCTCAAAATGAGCTTCTAAATCTTAAATAAGCTTTATGGAGCAATTGACATCCATGCGTGATATGGTTGGTCATTATATACAAAAGAAGGAAGAAGAAAAGCGAATTGAAGAGGAGAAGCGGCTAAGCGCGATTTGGAAGATTCCCGTTTGCTACAATGATGACGATGACGAGGAAAGTTCTACCCCCTTAAAAAGATTATTTTATTTCTGGACTTCCTCGCTGTCTTGCAATCAACCCGATTCGGCCAAAAACGGGACTCCCTCATATGGAGATTGAGCATACTTAGCCAATTCCAGAAATGATCGGACGAATTCATAAAGTCTAGTGTTGAGAACCTTGTCCCTACCCCAAGTGAGTCCGAGGATGCTTCCGAAGGTGTGTGTGATTTGCCCATTTGTGATGATTTCCCAAGAGGCATCTTGTTGTTTCTCTACCCCTCTCTTTGATATCATGATGGATTGTACCTCAAGGATGATGATTCATTCTCCGAGGAGGACGTTCAATGGAGAATTTTAAATTTTCTCTATATCCTCTTTTTGATCTTTGATGAAGAAATCGTTTCTCGAGGGGTAAAAACTATTCAAAAATGATAGGTGTTATGAAAGATTTCTTAAATTCCCCCTAGATTGAGTCTTTGATGCCGATCCCTTATCTTATAGAATCTCTGCTTAATCGAAATACTTCGATTGATTCTTCTTCTAAGATTGATTCTCTTCTTGATGAGTTCGCCGGTGAACTCACTCTTCTCCAAAATCAATTCCACCGGGAATTAATGATGATAACATTGATCGAGAGGGTTTGAAATTCACAATGTTAAAGAGGTTGCTTTAAGATAACTCATCTCCTCGCCCTCTGAAAGATTCTAATTCTGATGTTTCTGATGCTATAACTGAATCTTCTCTCCATCTCCTACCCCCCGTTGAGGATAGTGACTCTATCATGGAGGAAATTGATTTATTTCTTACTCTGGATGACTCGATGCCACCAGGCATTGAGACCAATGACTATGACTCCGAAGGGGATATCCTTTTCTTTAAATAATTGCTTACCGATGATTCCCTTTCGCTCCCTGAGCATGAGTCTATCCACTTTGAAAGTGATTTTGATCCATCCTCCCTTGCCTCTGGCGAAACCACCGGATGATGATGAAATTGAGCTTGATACAGGACTTTTGACTACAAAAGTGGTGGGTGATATTTCTGAACACTATGTTCTTATACCTATACTTTTACCCACCAACCCACCCTTTGTCCAGTGATTCAAACTTTGCTTCCATTTTCATCCGAAAATGTGGACAAAGTTCATCTCTTATCACATCGGGGCTTTAAAGCTTCTAATCTTTTTTCATCAGAAAAGCCCGATGTTGATTCATAGATACTACACTCCTAATTTGGGTGTTCGTCATCCCTATTTTTATCCCACTTGACAAGCTCAAGTATGGGGGGATCGGGTCAAGCTAAGTGACCTTAAACAAGCGCTTCGTGGGTGGCAACCCATGCTTATCCATTCTATCTTCTTTTTATTTGCTAATAAGTGTTTTGTGTTGTGATGAGGCTCGCCTTTTCCATTATCTCGTGTTTTGTGTTTTGTGGTTTATTGTCCAGGATTTCCCGGATTATGAAGCCTCTCGTGCTCGCAGTTTTTATCCTTCGTTCACAAGAGCTTCACATCCTCAGCTTCAATTTGGGAATCCAATATCCTAAATCTTATCGACTAACGTTTTTCTTTTTGCATACTTAATAAACGGCATTAGATTTACGTAGAGACCCTTCGTAAAACATTAAGGACAATGTTTAATTCTAGTATGGGGGGATCTTCGATTTGATTGTGCCTGCAGCAGTTGTTTTCACGTAATCCTGTTTTTACCACCAAAATTTCAAAAAAATGAAAAAATTTAAAATTTTTTAAAAATAAAATAAGTGTTTTGTCATAATTTTGACTTTCCTGCTGGGTAGAATAAGAATAAATTTTGACCCGATCGAGCGTGTTGAGCTCTAGCTTGTTCCTTAACTTTTAGACTAAGCGTTCGCGAATCTTCGCGAAGAACGAAAAATGATAGAGTTAAGTATGAGTTAGATGCTAAACAAGGATTATTTGGAAATCTTACAAGCTCATGTGTGTAGTTTGTGGCTTTTTCTCCCATAAGCTCTTAACCGGACTAATAATACGTGCTATTTTTAGAGATTAAACTTAAATCAACAATTTTTATATAGTTGATAGCAATAATTTTAGTCTAAGTTCCAATTTATACTTAAATTTTCCAAAAAAAAGTCTTCTCTATATATCATGAAATAAAGTAAAATGAAAAAAGAAAAAAGAATGAAAAAGAATGAATAATAAATATAAACTGTGGGCTGATAAA
>BQNB010005022.1:0-104387 GCA_026074375.1 Tanacetum coccineum | reverse complement strand
AGGCAAATATACAGGGAATTGGTCATGAGTGGTCTTTTGATCTTGACTATTTAACTGATTCCTTAGGCTATAGTCGTGATACAGCTAATCAGTTTGCAGGTACACAAGATGTTTCTTCTAACCATGCAGGTTTCCAAGATGCTGATTCAGATTCTGACAGTGATGAGCAAGTTATTATTGTCCCCTCTTATCCTTCCAACAACATTCCCAGAGTTGTGCCTAAAGTTCCATCTGATGCTTAAGGTACTGATACATTAGTTGATTCTGCTGAAGAAATCTTTCAAAAGGAGCTTGCAAGACTAAAGAGTCAGGAACAAAGAGCCACCTTGGATGCTGAGAGTCTTGAATTGGAGTTTACAAAAGATGCTGAGGAATTTCAAAACAGAGCACATACAAACACAGTTCCTCCTGGTAGCATACCAGTTCCTACTGGTGCTCCAACTGACTTATTATTTGATACTGAGCATACAATATGATTCCCTAGTCCATCTGACCTTGGTAATCATGATCCCTCTCATGGTATTTTCTCTTCTTCATCCTATGATGATGAGGTTGGTGCTGATCTAAACAATTTAGCATCCACTATGGAAGTCAGTCCTGTAGCAACGAAGAGGATCAATAGAGTTCATCCTCAATCTCTAATCATTGGGGAACTAAATTCATCTGTTCAAACAAGAAGTCAGATTCACAAGAAAACTATTGGTGAAACTGCTTTTCTCAGTTATATTCAGGATCAACAAAGACACAATCATACAGACTTTCAACATTGTCTATTTGCTTGTTTTCTTTCTCAAGTTGAACCAAGAAGTGTAGCTCAGGCCCTAGAAGATCCAAGCTGGGTTGATGCTATGCAAGAGGAAATGCAACAGTTCAAGTTTCAAAATGTATGGGTTCTTGTTGATTTGCCTGATGGAAAATATGCTATTGGGACTAAATGGATACTCAAAAACAAGAGAGATGCCAGGGGGATTGTTGTCAGAAACAAGGCTAGACTTGTAGCTCAAGGACACAGACAGGAGGAGGGCATTGATTATGATGAAGTCTTTGCTCCAGTTGCAAGAATAGAGGCTATAAGATTGTTTTTAGCATTTGCCTCTTACATGGGATTTAAGGTTTATCAAATGGATGTTAAGAGTGCGTTTCTTTATGGAAGTATTGATGAGGAGGTGTATGTCACTCAACCTAAGGGATTTGTCAACCCTCAACATCCCAAGAGGGTCTACAAGGTAGTCAAAGCTCTATATGGACTTCACCAAGCACCAAGAGCTTGGTATGCTACCCTTTCTACCTTTTTGATGAAACATGGTTACAGAAGAGGCACTATTGACAAGACTCTCTTTCTTAAGAAGTACAAAAGTGATATCATCCTGGTACAAGTTTATGTGGATGACATCATCTTTGGATCTACAAAGCAGGCCTGGTGTGATGAATTTGAGGCTTTGATGAAGGGATAATTTGAAATGAGTGCTATGGGAGAACTTATTTTCTTCCTAGGATTACAAGTTCAGCAAAGACCTGATGGAATTTTTATCAGCCAAGACAAGTATGTGCAAGAGATCCTGAAGAAGTTTGATTTGGAGTGTGTCAGGACTGCCACTACACCCTATGAAGCTCCAAAGCCTAAGTCCAAGAATGAACCTGATAGTCCTGTAAATGTACATTTGTACAGATCCATGATAGGTTCACTAATGTACTTGACAGCTTCAAGGCCTGATATAATGTTTGCAGTCAGTGCTTGTTCAAGGAATCAAGTCACTCCTACTACTTCAAATTTGGAAGCAGTGAAGAAGATTTTCAAGTATCTTAAAGGCCAACCTAGGTTGGGCTTATGGTACCCTAGAGAGTCACCTTTTGTGCTTGAAGCTTATAGTGACAGTGATTATGCTGGGGCAAACAAGGATAGGAAATCCACAACTGGTGGATGTCAGTTTCTGGGTAGGAGGTTGATCTCATGGCAATGCAAGAAGCAAACAATTGTGGCTACCTCTTCCACTGAAGCTGAGTATGTTGCTGCTGCTAACTGTTGTGGTCAGGTACTCTGGATACAAAATCAGTTGTTAGATTATGGGTATAACTTTATGAATACCAAAATCTTTATTGATAACCAAAGTACCATTTGCATAGTTAAAAACCCAGTTTTTCACCAACGGACTAAGCACATAGAAATTAGGCACCATTTCATAAGAGATGCTAATGAAAAGAAACTTATTCAAGTGCTTAAAATACATACTGATGATAATGTGGCTGATTTGTTAACCAAGGCATTTGATGGACCTAGGTTTACTCATCTTGTGGTTAACATTGGGATGCTCAATCCATAGATACTATGATTGAGGGGAGGATTTGAGTCCAAGGGGAGGACTGTTGTTGTACAATTTTCTAAAAAGTTGGTTTTTAAATATATTTTTTTACCACTTAGTTTTTCTTGCTACTCTATGTTTCTCCTAGCAGTTGTATTTTTCTCCTGGTAGTTTTAACTTTTTCTACTGGTAGTTTTAGTTCCTCTTGCTTGTCAGTAATTAGTTCATTCTGATAGTTAATTTTCCTTTCCATTTTATTGTATATGTTTTGTGTGTATTGGCCTCACCTTTTGCAGACTCATGGTTCAAGAGGGTAGATTAGTCATTTTCTAGTGCTCTACATGGACCAGGTGGCCTTATTTTGATGACAACAAGTTCATACTGGTAGTTTAAGTGTTCCCTCTGGTGTTCCCAGAGTTCCTACTGGTAGTTTCATTTTTCCTACTGGTTGACCACTTCCTACTGGTAATGTTAATTTTCCTTCTGGTTGACTTTTCTTTGTGCTGGTTATGTCCGTTCGTGCTGGTAGATTAAATTGAGTTTTATCTTAATTAAAAGTTACCATTGAGATATTGTTGGCATTTAATTTATCAAAGGGTTTCCTACTTAAATGGATAATTACTGTTTTCTCACATTTTAACAGTTACTTTTTCAATAAAACCCTAATTTCCAAACGGTCCAATAGACATTGAGATCATTCCTATATATAAATTAAATTATCACTCTCCACCAGTATCAACTCTCATTGCGATCAACAACCAGCACAAAATCTCAACCCTATTTCAAAATCATCAATGGCCGCACTAAGATACAGGGATGAACACAACAAAGTGGGTTATTTGCAAAAACCCAAAGGCAGTGATGATTATCATCAGGTTCTTGACTTCTTGAGGGCTTCTCACATAAGGTATGCTCTCACAAATGACCCCATCATCTTTGACTCATTAGTCAAACAATTTTGGTCAACGGCTACACTCAGGTCTCCTGAGTTAGGTCCCCCATATCAGACTATTCTTGCTACTAATGGATGAGACCCTAGCACAATTACTAAGGACACATAAGGAGTCATCTTCAATTGGCTGATGATGGGTGGTATTATGAACTTACCCATTGTCGAAATTTATTATGATGGATAACTTGGGTTTAGCCACGGAAGCAAGTTAACCTTCTCAAGAACAAGTTTTTCACTCAATGAGGTTATTTGGTTCACACCATTCATTCACTGTCTTAGTACCAAGTCTGGTAGTTGGGATCAATTTGGTAGCCCTATTGCTGTTGCTCTTATTTGTCTCTCTGATGGGAGAAAATTTAATTGGTCTAACTATATTTTTAAGGGGATGGTTAGTAACATAGGCAATGCTAAAAAGATCTTAATGTATCCTAGATTCCTTTAAACCATTTTAGGTATAGAAACTAGGAATACAAGACAATACCATGTGTTCAAGCTGTCAAGCAAACTTTTTGCTAATATGAAGCTCAACTTTGTAGGACAACCTATGCCACTTTTGGCTGCTATGCTCACAAGCCAGAACAGGTGAAAGTGCAGGGGTAGTCTGCACAAGCTAATCCCACAACCCATACATAGACCCTGTTACTAAGCCTTTGGATTGAACCCAGACCAAACCTCAAGACCATTTGACTGATAACCAAAACAAACAAACTTCTTGACCCTATATCTCTTAGTCCTATGAGCATGGTCAAAGTCAAACCCTGATAATGCTTCTTATTCACAAGTCCAAGAGACTACTGATGCTACCTTTCACTTCTACCAATATGGAAAAATATACTTTTAGGAGGCTCTATCCATGCCTCTCCACCAGGTCCACACAAGCTCCCCTGCAGTCAAACTCAGGAGGAATAGAGGACCTTTCTACACTAACTGCTTTGTCCTCTGTAGTTTCTTCTCTTGTGCAGAAGGTGAAAACTTTGGAAACTGAGCTAAAGGACCACAAGCAGCTGTTTAAGGATGTAGTTGGAAAGTTGGTTCAGAAATTCAAAGCATTGGATGTGCAACTCAAGACCAGGAAAAGGAAGGTGGTTGTAAGTGATTCTGACCAAGAAGAAGGAGGAGAGCCAGATGTGGATGCTCTAATTAAATTGGCTAAGGCAGCTGTGACTATTGAGTCCACTATTCCTTCTGGTGGTGCAGATATTCCTGCTGATGTTTCTCCTAGTGCTGATGTTCCTACTAGTACAACTGTTCCTTCTGGTGTTTCTGCTGGTATTTCTGCTGATGTTCCTTCTGGTGTTGCTCCTACTGGTCCTTCAACCGTTTCTCCTGGTAGCACAACTGTTCCTACCAGTAGTTCTATTCCTGCTGCTGAACCAATTCCTGCTAGGAGTGGTACTACAACTGCTACTCCTTCATCACCTGTCAGAGATGCTAGAAAGGGAAAAGGTGTTGCTGTTGAAGAACCTACTCCAACTCAAGATAAGACTTTCAAGCAAATGGAAGAAGAAAGACTAGGTTGGGAGGCTGCTCAGAGATTACAAGCTCAAGAACTAGCAGATTTGGAAAAGCAAAGAGCTGAATCTCTTATGAAGGATGCTAATTTAGCTAGGCAGATGTCGCAAGACTTTGAGATGACTGAAGACCAAAGAAAGAGACAGCAAGAGGTTCTTGCATCTGCTGCAAACTACTCAGATGCTGCTTGGGATATAATTTTGGCTCGTCTTCAAGCAAATCCAGGCTTATCTTCCACAATCTTCGGAGTAGATTTTACTGATGATGATTTTGCAGCCAAGATGGTTGCTTTGGTCAATTCTCGAAGAAAAGAACTTGCTGAGCAACGGGCTCAAGAACGGAGGGATAGGCCTATGACACCAGCTCAGCTCAGGCAATATATGAGAACTTATGTGAAGAATCAAGGTCCTGCTGTCTACACTACTGGTTGGACTATGGCTCAAGTTCGAAAACTCTCTCCTGAACAGCTTCAAGAAGAATTCGATAAGATTCAAAGAGCTGTTGCATTCATAAGGGGTCTGAAGAGAGATGGTAGTCCAATGACTACTGCCTTTTCAAAGAAACTCAAGACTGGTGATGTTGAAGTAGATGTTGAAGCTCCTTCTCACGGTGTTCCACAGGAAGTAGAAGTTGAAACTCCTTCTCAAGATGTTTCACGCGAGAAAGTTGATGCTTCTTCTCGTTCTCAGAATATTCCAGCAACTCAAGTTGAAGTTCCTTCTCAGGAAGCTACAGTAGAGGATGTTGAAGTTCCTTCTAACATTGCTTCTAAAGCACAACAAACTTCCTCCACACTCAAGAAGGTTGGTACCAAGAAGAAGCTATTAGGCAGAAAAGGTGTTCATCCTTCTCAATCTACCATTCCAATTGAAGAAGGAGATCCTGACGCTGAACACAAATTATGCATTAAGTATGCTTCTGATGAGGATTCTGCTTTTGATTGTGATACACCTGTTCATTTATATGATGTTGTTGACTGGGAATTATTACCTACGGGGTTAGGATCGATCAATGCCATCTACAGACTAGACAACTCTCGCAAGTACTTCACAAGCCTTCAGGAAATCCTTTACTTGGTCACTAGAGCAGACTTAATGACGATTTATGGCCGCGTGATAACGTTTTATCAAGATAAGAAAGCTGAGGGAGTTGGTCTTGTTCTTTGGGGAGATCTTAAGATTTTGATGGATTCACCTGAAGTGAATGATGGTAGTGATTTTTGGAAGAACCAACACACCTGGAGTATTCGTAACTGGAAGCTATATTCTTTTTCTGGTGTTCATGTGTTGGAGACAGTTAGTGGACTGGTTATACATATGTTTGTGGACAAGAAGTATCCCCTCGCTATAAACCTTATCGAAAGGATGCTCGATCATCAGCTGGAGATTTGTCACGGACCAGTGGGTAATGAACTTACCACTGCGGTTCAGTTGATTGCCTTTCTCAAGAAACAAATTTCTGATTCCAACCGTCCTAAGGTTCATGAATGGTACCATTAAGTTTACTATATATCATAAATCTTTTTGCTATTTAAAATATATTTTTGATATATAAAGTTTTTATGTAGAACCTCTATACTTATTAGCTTTTGCACAATGTGTCATAAACATTTTTAAGTGTGCACCAAGTTTTGGGCATGGAAACCATTTTTGGCATGCTGCTTGGTTTTCGTGCAACACATTTTGAACAAAAGGAGAAATTTTCAGGGTTTGGGTGTTGGTTTACGAGAACACGACAAATGGTGTTCAACTCACCATGTCTCACAGACAAGAAAGAGTTGATTCACCATGAGGGTACGGCTCTGGTGTGATTATCAAATCCGTTGATAGCTTTAATAGTTTGCTCAAAACTATAGGGTATTTAACTCACCCATGCTTCTTTTGCTGAGAGTTAAAATGGTCATCAATCCACCATGGATAATGCCCTTATTGGGAACCAAAGGATTGGCTAGTCCAAACGCAAACGGAGTTTGGTAAAGACTTAACAAATCCGTTGTTAGCTGACAATTTGCTAAAAATTGTAGGGTAATCAACTCACCTTGTTATCACAACAAAGAGTTGGCTAGTCCTGAGCAAACGGCTACAGGTAAAGACATATAAAATCCGTTTATGGCTGTGATGATTTGCCAAAAATCATTAGGGTATTCCAATTCACCATTGATTCATGTTCTAAGAGTTGGACTGGTTACTAATTCACCAGGGTGATGTCATGATTCCACCAAAGAATTAGCTAGCCCAAGAGTGAGTAGCTACTTGGTAAAGGCTTATCAAATCTACTCATGTAGCTGAGGTGGTTCCAAAGTCTGTTGCTGGTTCAAGTTTTCCTGCTGCTTCTTCAACGTTGCTGCCTTTTGATGTTCAAGTTCAACAAGACTTTTGATGTTCGGTTCCAAGGCTATGAAGACCAATCTGTTTGACACAAGATCTGCTCAATGTTCAATGCTCATCATCATTAGTCTCTTGAAGGTGTTTGTATGAAGAAATACAGATATGTGCAGAAGTTTCATGTGTTCAAGTCAAGACTCAAGCAGATTGGATGTTGCTGTAAAGTTCATATTTCAATCCTCAAGGTTCAAGTTTGAAGATCTATCTAGAAACTGGAAATTAACATAGTCAAATTCCAGTTTAGGGGAGGATTGTTAGGAATATTTGTAATACTTAGTTTCTACTAGTAGGTATGTAGTTCCTACTGGTAGAGTAGTAGTTCCTACTGGCAGGTATGTAGTTCCTGCTGGTAAGGTTATTATCATAGTTAGTCCTGGTAGGCTAAGTTTAGTTCCTACTGGTAGAATACTTAGTCCTGGTAAAGTCAAATAGTTATTCCAGGATAAGATTTTAGTTAGTTAGAGATGAGGATATGCATGAGCTAAATAAGGAAGATATTCATGCATATCAATCTCACGCGTTTTTAGTAAATGTTGATTAGGGTTTCTCCACTATAAAGAGAACCTACGGCTTAGGGAAATGCAGACCCAGAAAAACACATTTTCTCCTTGTTAATTAATAGAAATCCATAGAAGGATCTTTTAGTTTTATTAGTCCTGTTCTTCTTATTAGTTGTGTCTATATTCCGCGTAGACATTAGCTTTTCTAAGCAAGAGCCTCTCTTGTGATTAGCTTGTGATTACATAGGCTATTCACCATCCTTAACAGGCAGTAAAGATCTATCTAAAGTGGGATCCAACATTTTCAAGTTTATTCGAACCCTCTTTTTGATCTTGACAAGGAAATCATTTCTAGTGAGTTTAATCCGATTCATAATGAAGACCTCGATTCTACTTCGAAAAATGATCGTTTTGATACCAAATCTTATCTTCCTGAATCACTACTCAATCATGATACTTTGATAGTTTCCTCTCCTAGGAATGATCCTCTCCACCATGAGTTCACCGGTGAAATCATAACAACTCCTCCAAGAATTGCTAGAGAACACGAGGAATATCTTAGTTGTATGTGGTTGCTATGCGGAAATTCATCTTCCCAGCCGCCGGAAAATTTTCATGCTAGTCCAAATACGAACATCGAGTCTCTTCCCACATCTCCTATCCCCGTTGAGGATAGTGACTCTCTTAGGGAAAAGATCGATATATTTTCCGGTCCGGATGACTTAATACCGCCAGAAATTGAGAGAGATGATTACGACTCAGAAAATGACGATTCTTTTGAGAACATCGAGTACGTTGAAGCATCACCTTCCGATTTGGAGCTCGTCAGCTTAGAAGAAGTAAATGATATTGATCAAGAGAAGGAAGAGTTTAGTTTAAAAGATGTTCTTCAAGTTCAAGACGTTATTCTTCGAGAGAAATTGTTGAACATAAATCGTCTTATTGCTAAAATCGAATATTTGAATGATAACCCCACTTTTGATCATGTGCTCAAGTTTCCCTCTTCATTTCCTATCCCCGTCACGGATAGTGATTCGTTCTTTGAAGAGTCCGATGCCTCTTTTTCTCATTTGGATAATTCTTTACCCGAATTCGAGACTTTTAGCGATCATACGGAAGAGACGAGAAGTGGCAGTACCACTACTCATAACTCTCTCTCCGAGTATGATTCGTTTCTTTTTGAGATTGAGCCCGATCAGGGAGGGCTGACTAGCATTGTTATTTCTGATAATTCAAATGACCATCTTTTGGAAATTCCTCAGTTTGAATCATTTCATTTCGATCCGTCATTTCCTCGTCCTCCTCCGGAACCACCAGATGTTGAGATTTGCTTAAATTTTGAGGCCGATGCGCCCATGATAAACAATTTTGATGAGCTTAACGAAGACGAATATTTTGACCAAAGGGAAGGTGAGATTGATTTTTCTCAAAATGTTGAAGATGACGATTCCTTCAAATTTATCATTCGGATTTTTCTCCCATTTCTCACCTATCCCGAGGATTCTCCTTTATTTCTCTCCACCGGGAGTGAAGACACCGTTTTTGACCCCGGCATCACCGCTTTTCATTTCTCTCTTAAGTCGGCGGCATTTGAAGAATCAATGGAAGTTTGTTCTTCCAAAACTTTCTCCAAGGACGAATGAATTCGGGGATCGAGTCAAGCTATGTGACTCGGTTACCAAAAACAAAGCGCTTCGTGGGAGGCACCCCATGCTTATCCATTTTTCTTCTTTCTTATTTCTAACATATGATGTGAGGAGGCTTGTACTCTTCCGATTCTTGTTGTTTGTGCTTGTGATTGTTTGTAGGATTGAACTAACATTTTTGAAGACTCTCGTGTTCGGTGTTTTGTCCCGGTTCACTCGAGCTTCCTAGCCTTTGCTTGTAATTAGTTTGGGGAAATCCGATATCCTAGATTATTATCGACTAACGGCTTAAGATTTTTGTAATACTTTCTCCATGCTCGGATTATGCATTCGACTTTTTGAAAACTAGTATGGGGTTTTCGAGCCTTAGACTAGGAAACATTGAGGACAATGTTTAGTTTTAGTATGGGGTAGTATATCTTCGATATGATCTTACCTACTTTTGCCCGTTGTTCTCACGTACCCCGTTTTTCCGCAAAAATTTTAAATTTTTAAGTTTTATTTACCCATATATATAAAAAACAAAAATAAAAAAAAATAAAAAAATGTGTAGAAAATGATGAAAAATATAAATTAGCACGAAGACGTTCCACCTCCGGTTGTTCCTGTTGTCCATCATGATCAATCTTGAGCCCGTAATGCTCCAGTTTAGTGCTTCGATGCCTAACCAAAAGCATCAATTCCATTTCCTTCAAGAAGAAATGATGAAAGACGTCGTGAAAAAGCTAACGACCAAATTGAGAAATTCTACGAAATCTTTAGAGATTTGAGTTTCGACATTAGCTTTACGGATGCCTTGATTCTTATGCCAAAATTCGCCTCGACTCTAAAAACCTTAATCGGAAACAAAGAAAAGTTGAGTGAAATGGCTAGAACTCCATTGAACGAGAATGGCTCAGCGGTCATCCTCAACAAGTTACCCAAAACTTGGAGGACATGGCGATTTCTTATTCCCCCCCCCCCCCCCCTCCATGTGAATTCTCCGGGATTAATACATGCAACGCCTTGGCCGATCTTGGCGCGAGCATTAATCTTATGCCATATTCCGTATGGAAAAATCTCTCTCTTCCCGAACTAACCCCGACTTGCATGACACTAGAACTAGCGGACCGTTCGATCTCTGAACCGATCGGTATCGCTGAAGACGTCTATGTAACGGTGGGAAAGTTCCAATTTCCAGCAGATTTCGTGGTCGTAGATTTTGAGCCAGACCCCCGAGTACCTTTAATTCTCGGGAGGAGTTTTTTAAAGACCAGTCGTGCATTGATGAATGGTATACAAAGGTTGAAATAACTTCGTTGTTGCAGAGAGACCATTACATTTAATCTGGACCAAACTTTGAGATACACGGCTAATTACAATCATATTACAGCAAACCGAATTGAAGTCATTGATATGGCTTGTGAAGAATACTCTCAAGAAGTTATTGGTTTCTCAAATGTGATCTCGAGTGGCAATCCCACTCCTTACTATGATCCAATCGTCTCTACTTCATCTCCGACTTTAACTCCATTCGGGGACAGTGATTTTCTCCTTTTCGAAGAAGCCGACTCTTTTCTTGCTATAGAGGATGATCCAACTTCACCGGAAGTTGATCCAACGTATTATGACCCTGATGGGTACATTCTTCTCCTCAAACCAATCCTTAATAGTGATCCTTTACCACCTCCGAACCAAGGAAATTATTTACCAGAAATCAGAAAAGATCTTAAAATTTGTGAAGCAAACAATGAAAAATCTTCAGTTAATGAGCCCCCTGAGATTGAACTCAAGGATTTGCCACCTCATTTAGAATATGCATTTTTGGAAGGCAACGACAAGTTGCCCGTCATAATTGCAAAAGATTTGAAGAATGAGGAAAAGGCCGCTCTGATCGAGGTTCTAAAGTCCCACAAGCGAGCCATCGCTTGGAAACTTTCTGATATTAAGGGTATCGACCCAGAGTTTTGTACCCACAAAATTCTCATGGAAGAGGACTACGAACCAACGGTTCAGCATCAAAGGCGGGTAAATCCAAAGATCCATGACGTCATCAAGAAAGAGGTTGAAAGTTCTTGTCGCTGGGTTTTATTTATCGAATCACTGAAAGTCCATGGGGTAAAGCCCGGTGCACTGTTGTACCGTAAAGGGTGGATGACCATCGTCAAAAACTGTATGAAAATGAGTTATACCACTTGATTGGTCACAGGGTGGAGAGTGGTGCATTGACTATTGAAAGTTGAATGAAGTTCCAGAAAGGAACCACTTTCATTGCCCTTCTTGGATTAACTGCTCAAAAAGGACTCCGGGAAAATCTAATACTATTGTCTTCCTGAAGGCTTCTCGGGTTACTAATTTCAAATTACCCATAGACCGAAGGACCAAGAAAAGACAACTTTACTTGCCCTATCAGAACGTTTGCCTTGCCGCGTGCTTTTGGGTGTGCAATTCACTGGCACGTTTTCAACGATGTTATGATGGCAATCTTACATGACAGGATTGAAAAAAACATGGAAGTGTTTTATGGATGATTTTTCAGTCTTCGAGGATTCTTTCTTTACATGCCTATCCATTTGGACAAAATGTTACAAACGGTTGTGAACGATACCAATTGGTCCTAAATGGGAGAGAAAAGTCATTTCATGGTCAAAGAAGGCATTGTTCTTGGACACAAAATCTCTAAGTCAGGAATTGAGGTCGACCGAGCTAAAGTTGACATTATCGCCAAGCTCCCTCACCCGACTACTGTGAAAGGTGTCCGAAGTTTTCTTGGGCACGCCGGTTTTTACCGACGATTCATACAAGACTTCTCAAAAATAGCCCGCCCAATGACTCATCTGCTTGAAAAAGAGACTCCATTTTTCTCTCCAAGAGGGAGTGTATTTGTATCGAATCCTTTAAAACTTAAAGAAAATTGACCGAGGCTCCAATTTTGATTGCTCCCGACTGGGACTTGCCCTTCGAACTAATGTGTGATGCAAGTGATTTTGCAACTAGGGCAACGAAAGAACAAGCATTTCCAACCAATACACTATGCCAGCAAAACCATGACTGAAGCTCAAGCACACTACACTACGACCGAAAAAGAATTACTTGCCGTAGTGTACGCTTTTGAGAAATTTCGGTCGTATCTTGTTTTGTCTAAGAGCATAGTGTATACCGACCATTCTGCTATAAAGTATCTCTTCGCTAAGAAAGATGCTAAGCCAAGACTGATGCGGTGGATCCTTTTGCTCCAAGAATTTGATGTTGTCATCCGAGACAAAAAAGGAGCAGAAAATCTGGCCGCCGATCATCTTTCCAGACTTGAGAACCCTCATCAAGATAAACTCGAGAACAAGGAAATCACTGAAACATTCCCTCTCGAAACTCTTGGATCGGTTGCTCTTCGTGTTGATAGTACCCCATGGTTTGCAGATTTCGCAAACTACCATGCGGGGAATTTCATTGTCAAGGGAATGTCATCCCAACAGAAAAACAAGTTTTTCAAAGATGTCAAACACTACTTCTGGGATGACCCCTTCTTGTTTAAAATCTGTGCGGATCAAATGATCCGGCGGTGTGTGCACGGCAAAGAAGCTCTTGACATTCTCGAAGCTTGCCACAATGGACCCACCGGGGGACATCACGGTGCAAATCTCACCGCCAAAAAGGTCTTTGATGCCGGATTCTTTTGGCCTTCAATATATAAAGATGCACACGAGTTGGTTAAAAATTGTGACTCGTGCCAACGACAAGGAAAAATTTCACAAAGGGATGAGATGCCTCAAAATTCCATCCAAGTTTGTGAAATCTTTGACGTTTGGGGCATCGACTTCATGGGACCCTTCCCATCATCAAGAGGCAACAAATACATACTTGTGGCTGTCGACTATCTGTCAAAATGGGTTGAAGCAAAGGCGCTCCCCACCAACGACGCCCGAGTAGTTTGCAAATTTCTTAAATCTCTCTTTGCCAGATTTGGTGCTCCCCGTGCCATCATCAGTGATCGTGGAACACATTTTTGCAATGACCAGTTTGCAAAGGTCATGCTTAAATATGGAGTCACTCATCGTCTCTCCACCGCGTATCACCCCCAGACAAGTGGGCAGGTTGAAGTATCGAATCGTGGTTTAAAAAGAATTCTTGAAAGGACAGTGGGCGAAAATCGTGCCTCTTGGTCGGACAAACTGGATGACGCTCTCTGGGCTTTCCGTACAGCGTATAAAACACTCATCGGGTGCACTCCATACAAACTTGTATATGGAAAAGCATGTCATCTGCCGATTGAGTTAAAGCACAAAGCCTACTAGGTCCTTAAGCATGCAAACTTTGATCTCAAGACCGCAGGAGATCAACGCAAAGTTTAACTCAATGAGTTAAATGAACTGCGTGATCAAGCCTATGAAAATTCTTTGATTTACAAAGAGAAAACTAAGAAGATCCATGACGCAAAGATCAAAAACCGCATTTTCAACGTCGATGATCAAGTCCTCCTCTTTAACTCAAGATTGACAATTTTCTCCGGCAAGTTGAAATCCCGCTGGTCAGGACCATTTACCATTGTTCAAGTCTTTTCGTATGGCACCGTTGAGTTATCCCAAAACTCCGGGCCAAACTTTAAAGTAAATAGTCATCGTCTTAAGCACTATTTTAGAGGGGATGTCCCTGCTATGGATATCCCGGATCTCCAAACCTTCCCTAAGGATAATTAAATTCAAGGATTGGGTCAAGCTAAGTCCTAAACAAGCGCTTCGTGGGAGGCACCCCATGCTTATCCTAGTTTATCCGTAGTAGTAGTGTGTTAGCTTGTTGTGAGGAGGCTCGCCTCTTCTATTATCCATGTTTTGTGTTTTGTGCTGTATTGTCCAAGATGTCCCGGATTTTGAAGCCTCTCGTGCTCGCGGTTTTTGTCCTTCGATCACAAGAGCTTCAAATCCTCAACTTCATTTTGGGAATCCGATATCCAAATCTTATCGACTAACGTTTATCTTTAAGCATACTTAATAAACGGCTTAGGATTTACGTAGAGACCCTTCGTAAAAACATTGAGGACAATGTTTCATTCTAGTATGGGGGGGATCTTCAATTTGATTGTGCCTGCAGTCGTTGTTTTCACATAATCAAAATAAGTGTTTTGTCATAATTTTGACTTTCCTACGGGGTAGAATAAGAGTAAATTTTGACCCGATCGAGCGTGTTGAGCTCTAGCTTGTTCCTTAACATTTAGGCTTAGCGTTCGCGAAAATTTGCGAAGAACGAAAAATGATAGTGTTAAGTATGAGTTGGATGCTAAACAAGGATTATTTGGAAATCTTAAGAGCTCATGTATGTAATTTGTGGCTTTTCTCCCATAAGCTCTTAACCTGATTAATATACGTGCTACTTTTGATTAAACTTAAATCAATAATTTTTATGTAGTATATAGCAAAAACTTTAGCCTTAGTTCAAATTTATACTTGAATTTTTCAAAAAGACGTCTTCCCTATATCATATATAAAAAAAATAATAATAAAAAAATAATGATGAAAAATAAAAAAATATAATAAATATAAACTGTGGGCTGATAAAAGTTTGCTGTATCTTGCCGGCTCACAACCGATGTTACAACCTTCTAAAGAAAGCCCATAGTAAGAATAATAATCCGAGACTGATAAAAGTTTGTTGTATCTTGCCGGCTCACAACCGATGTTGCAGCCTTCTAAAAGGTCGAGGGGTACAATTGCATCAATAGTTAATATTTAAGTGTGACTTAATAAATGTAAGATCTCTTTTTGTTAAATTCAAATATGCTTTTGAACTTTGACTATTTTATTTTATAAGCTATGTGTATACAAGAAACCTAAGAGTTTTTGAAACCAAAGGTCCGTGAGTCCCGATACTAGTCTCTGTGGGGTGTCAAAAGCCTGGTCACTTAGCCGCAAGGTTGGGATGTGCCGAGATGAAAGTCGCTACATGGAATGATCTCGCCTTCAAACTCATTATTCTCGGGTGGAACGTGAAGCATAATATTTTGTAAAACGTTGATTCATGGTTGAAATTCAAAATAGCACATTCACCTAAGATGGTTGTAAAGGCGGTTTCCCCAAGATTGATGCTTTGGTAAACTTAGAATCTACTATATTTCCTTTTAACTTTCTAAGTTCATTATTTAATGCCGCATTTGCAAAGACCTTTTCCTGAATCTGAGCTTTTAAATCAACATTTTCGACAAGCTTGTGTAGTATAACTCCCACTGCTTTCTGTGACAACCAACCCAGCATCAACTGCTTCACGCATATTGACATTTTCCTCTTGCCTTTGCATCTTTCAAATGCTCATTTCTTATATTAGTTTGCTCCATTTGCTGCAATAAATTTAGCCACACTGTGTTCTATTCGATGTTAATAGTTTCAATTACATCGATGTTATTTTTAACTTTTGCTTCATTACTTGTTTCCTTCACACTTTTAATTTGTTTCTTCAAGTTGCAAATTAGTGTGGTTCTGGCCAGTAGCTGAGCTTTCAATCATTAATCACAAAAAATTCACGAAATTCAGGAAATTCCTGATTCTTACATGGTTTGTTACTTTGAAAACTTTCTTCCTTTTGTTGAATTTGTATTTCAAGTGAAATACAATGTTTTTCCAGTTGTAAAAATCGTTTTGAAAGTTCATTGTAAATTTCCTTATCAACCATATCTTTCGTTTTGAGAAGCTCAGTTTTAAGCAAAGCATCCTGGTCAATCTCTCCTACCCATATAACACATATTTGTTGAATAGGAGTGGTATTGCTATCCAATAGTTTTCCAACATATGTGTGTCATAACTGGGTTCAGATTGCTCAGTATGCTATTGTTCATTAGCAAGGATATTATGTAGAGCAGTCAATTGTACCTCAGCAAATGGCTCTTCGTCATTTACTGGTCCGATATCTGCATCCACAGCTTGTGTGGTATAATTCCCTGAACTGCTACTTGTATCCTGCTTGTCGGGCTTTGTCCTACTGTTCTGTGACTACCAACCATGCATCAACTGCTTCACCGCAGATTGACCTATTCCTCTTGCCTTTGAATCTGAGTTTCAATCTCTGATTTGCTAATGCATTTGGGTTTACAGACTCTATCAAAACTGCTTTTTGATATAATCAATCTGTCATCCATGACTTAACTGATTGAATCATGAATATCTTGAGACCGCATCTAGACACTTGACTTAATTTGATGCTCATTGAAGTATACCATCATGCAACTGACTTCCATTCTCCTTTAGTGCATTAATGTTCATTTTCTTCATGCGTATACATCCATATTTATTTACAACTCTATGAATGACCGCTTCAAGTGTATCCAGGTTCTCGAGTAACTCACGTCTGTACGCACTAGGTTCACAACGGCGTGAAAGTATTCAAAGTCTTGTTCAAACCTTTGATTTCAAAGATCCGTTGCATTACCCCTTTGAGGGCAAGAAATTCCTTGAACTGTGTTCAGAGTGCTTAAGACAAGTCTTTGCATTCACCCCATGAAGATTCACTCTTCAAGTTGTAGCCTTAATTGATCCAGATTAAGAAACATCTTCAATTTTGAAAGTCTGATTCACTTCACCCAAATAATGAGCAAAATGCTGGTTTAAATGCATCAACAGCATAAGGCGAATTAAGGAGATAGAGAACATAAGAGTGACCCTCGAGTTGTTCAAACATGGTCATCAGATGGAGTGCCTTTGTTTTGCGAGCCGTTGCGTCAGTTGAAGCTCCCCTCCTTTGAATTAAATTTAGTAAGATTCCATTGAAATTCGATGTGTTGGAAATAAAATTAAGGATCTTAAGTAGATAATGTGATTGATGTTGTGGTTTTAAATGCAATTAACGTTCACGGGATTTTACAAGTCTATGATTAAAACCGATAAAAGATTAACGGGATTTTACAAAATCAATAGAAAACCGTGAATGAATAATCGTTTGATGTTAAGGTAGGTTTGTTGTTTGATTAATGCAGTTTAAAGTCCCCTGTTTTAGGATGACGGTTTGTTATTTGCCTAAAATATTGAATTTTGACCAAAACACAAAATTTACCCTATTACCAAAATTTAAATTTTGTGTAAAAATTAGCTAAAAAAGCTATTGAAAAATTATTTTTTTCTTAATTTTTCCCGCCAAAAATAATTTGAATTTTTTAACAAATTTTTTACCCTATTACCAAAATTTAAATTTGGTGTAAAAATGAGCTAAAAAGGCTATAGGAAAAATTAATTTTTTCTTAACTTTTCCCGCCAAAAGTACTTTTTTTTAAATCAAACCGCTACCCCCCCTAGTGGTAAGCAAACCGCCGTGTAATAAATAATCAAACGCTGCTTCTTATTGACAACTCAGCTGCCCTAATTAAATACTCAAATCGCTGTTTGTAACTCGCTGTTATAAGGCAACTCTTCCTTTATCAACTCGCCGTTTAGCAACTCGCATTTTACAAACCTCGCCTTTAGCAACTCGCCGTTTTAGGCAACCGCCGTCTACAACTCGCCTGATAACAACTCGCCGTTATAAGCAACCGCCGTGAAAAGCAACTCTCCGTGATAATCAACTCAACCGGCAAGAAAATAAGCACATCGCCTTTGACCTGGGTCAAACTCAGTAATACCCGTCTACCTTTTTCCTAAAAATCTGGATCTTGTCCCTATCTTTTGTCAAACCGCCGGCAAGAATAACATTTAATATTCAAACCTCCATCAAGAACATACATTCGAATCTAGCCAAAATAAGCCCAAATATGCTTATTAACCACGAAACAAAGCTAAAATATCAAATACTAAGCAAACCTTATAAGCCTAATCATTCCATAACATCTATTTCTTCGCGGATCATCAAGAAAGAAGCAAACTCCACAAGAACAACATATACCTTAATAAGCTTATAAATCGAACTTGAGGCTTGAGTTTCACTTGGAATGGCAACAATACATCATGTTTAACATGTATAACACGAAAAACTCCAAGATTAACCAACAAATAAGCTCAAAATAAGCTTTGAGCCGTGGGCTTATTTTCTTCAAAAATAAGGACGAATTTGATCTAGTTTAACCACTAGAATCAACCACAAATCCACACGTAGCTCTGATGCCAATTGTAGGTTCCCTAATTCACACAAACATGTATAGATCTAGAGAGATCTAGAGAGAGAAAGTTAGAGAGAGAAACTAATAAAAACACACTTAATAGTATGTGTAAAATGACTAGATGCTTACCTCTTCCAAAGTTGGAAGAGGTATTTATAGTTCTTACAATACACCGGGTATTAGTACCCGGTTCAATACCGAAAGTCATATGTTTACCTATTAAACTACGAGCTATAATGAACAGTAAAATACTTGGGGTGACCGAGTCTTTTTCTAATATCTAACAAATAGTTTATCGCTTTTTAAAATTTATTTATCGTTTGTATATAAAAGTTATATTCGAGTTTATGTGATCTCAATGTACAAGCAATTTAAACAATCTAGCTAAGTAAATAAATGACAAGAAGAAGTAATATAATTTTGCAAAACAAAAGATAAGAGTTAGGAAGATCAAACCACAATACAAGAATTTATAGTGGTTCGGTAATGAAGCTCCTTTTCGCCCTACTCTACTCCTCGAGTACCCAACTCGGGAGTTCTCTTCACTATGTCAACAAACTCTCTTTAGGCGAAGAAAACCGTACACAAGTAGCTTACACCAATTTCCGACACTAAGCCAAATGTCAAGTCCTAATCTTAGCTAGAGCCAATCTACCACACACTTGTATTTTGAGGCCTAAAATACTAACCGCTCTTAAAAGGATTCATTTTACCTAAATACTAACACGATCAACCCGATCTAACTATTACACACAATCACAAGAGATATAAATGAATGACAACATACACCATAATTGTAACTACGTTACCTAGACACTAAGCTATAATACTTCGTAACCTGATGATAAGAAGTATTCTTCTCTTGTACTTAAGGATCTAAGCTTGAATCACTTGGAAACAAAACCTTAAGATTAAATGATCAAATGATTGTAGGAAATATGTCTACTGATTTTGAACAAAAAGAAGATGAGTGCAAAAGGTGAAATATCAGTGGGGAACAGTCCAGTATTTATAGGCAGCTGGGAGTCATTTTTCATGGTCGGCCCCCTTATCACTAAGGGGCCCGCCCTACCTATAAAGGGGCCGCCCATAGTAGGACGCTCCCATTTTTGTCTTTTCTAGGGGAGGTGATTCCTGGAGCAGTTTTACTTGTTTTGAGGGGGATATTTTGAATTCAAAATATTTATTTTGAATAAAACATTTCTTATAAATACAAAAGTATTTTGTATAAGTTTTAAAAATGTTTGTTACATTTTATAAAAATGTAAGGTTTAGAAAAATTAAGTTCCTTTGATCATTAAATAAATTAAGCATTTTTTTAGTAAAAGGTTTCCCTGGTAAATTGTATTACGCCAAAAAAACGTTTAAGTACAAAAGGTGTAGGTGAAGTCCTATAACCCAGCTTGTTACATGGGCAAACAAGAAAGCACCAAGGTACAGAACCAAAAAACCGACATAAGATTGACACACCAATCTTATGAACACCCCACAACAGTTGCTACAAACCATACCAACTCATAAGAAAGACCAGTCTAACTTATGAGCGACAAACAAGAACAAACCTATTTTCTTACACGATAGTTAAGCCGAATATGAAACTGATCACCCAGTTTATTACCTTCAGGAAATAGAACTTCATCCACTTCATCATCGGACTCAGAGTCTTCATTCCACGAAGACGATATATGCTTGCTTACACCACCATCATTCTCGTGTTCTAAGGTTTCGACTACATGGTCCATATCAGCCACATCGTGTCTCTCAAAGTAGTGAATCGTCTCAGGAGCACCACCAGTAGGGGACTTAAACTTCCCATTACCTTCCCCATGTTTCGTAGCACACGGGGGATTAGGAGCCTCACCACTATCCTCCTCACCCAACGAATGTAAAGCATTAAAAGGATTAGAATTAGGTTTTACTTGTTTACCTTGGCTTGGTTCCGGGACCTTTTTAGGCCGATAAGAGTTCGGTTTTGGCTTAGTAGACCAAAAACCACCAAAATTCCTCGAATTAGGATTTTTATTATCCTTACTTCCTTTGTTTTTCTTCCTTTTTACTTCTGTAAAACCATCACTTTGATCATCCATACTAGAAACACTTGGTTTTGATTTATTAACATTTTTTAGACATGTATCGTAGGAATGACCAAAAATTTTACAGTCCATACAATGAGGCGGCTTCCATTCATATTCCACACGAATAACTTCCTTAGTATACCCATTACCCTTCTCATTCGGAACAGCCATAATCACTTCATTTTTAAGATCAAAATCTGCACTAACTTCAATAAGGGCACGGGCAAAACTAACACGGCCCCATGATTCAACACACATGAAACTCGTGAATGCGTCAAGCATGATCGGTTTCCCGATTTGCGTAGCAATTATGAAACAACCAGAACTTTATGCATCTTGACCAAAACAGGAACTTTAGTAACACCCCTTTTAGTCAAAGATATCGAAGGAGTCCATTTAGTAAGAATGAGCGGTATGTGACGAATCATCCATGGACCTCTTTCCAACACCTGTTCCAACCCTTCTTTAGAATCGAATTTAAAGAAGTAAAAACCATCATCATTCTTCATTATCTATAGCAGGCCGAACTTGCCCCATGTGTTATTGACATAATTTTAGACAATTGTAAACACAAGGCTTTTGCCTACAAAAAACAAACAAGTGAATTAGCAAACTTGTTTTGAACAACTTGAATGGAAGACATTGGAAGAACAAAATCTGCATCCTCCAAATGTTCATTATTAACCAACGTTCTAAAATTCAACTTTTTAGTTTGATTGGCACCTAACACGCTGGCAAATGATTTCGTATGGTGGTTGTCTAAGTTAACCTCGTTCTCACAACCCTTTATATTGCATCCCATATCAGCTCTCTTATCAGCCCTTATATCATTTAAGGACTGATTTAACCCCTCTTGTGGTCTGGTTACATTAGATGCGACACCATCATTGCTCGCACCAGTAGCAAGTGCAGATCTACAAGGCTGCATACCAGTAGCAGAATCAGATGACACACCATCTTTACTCACAGATGTAGCCTGAGATTGAACCCTAGGTGAGTCACTACCAGAAGTCGCACCATGCACACCACCAGCAGCCTTACAAGAAACCATCGGAGTACATCTTGGTTTTTTAGAATTAATTTCAGCGGCTTTGTTCCAGTAGTACTACTAATACTTGACTTTTCCATCCTCTCCAAACCCCACGAACATAAAACATAATCAGAATTACCCACGAATTTAAGCAGACAGAACCCTAAATTAAGAATTTATTTATTCATACCTTTAAGTGATTAATTTTCTAAATGAAAAATTAACGATTAATAACTTGTTTACGTTTAATTTTACATATATCGTTTTTACATTTTGTGATTATCAAAACGTAGAGAGGTCGAAAAATAACAAAAAACATTTTTAGGCATTATTTCTATCAACACAGAAGATATAAAAAGCAAATCTATGAAAACCTAATAATTTAAATCCATTCTAGCCACATGACGTTCCTTCTTATGGATACCAGCCAGAGTTTCCACATTTGTCAAAGCGGCAATCTTAGCGGTTTCTCTAGCGTAAGTTTGTTTCAAATAGTCCAAACAAGCAATAGCCATCCCACGCTCTCCCAAAGCCTCCATCTCACGAATCAACACACGGCACCTATTGTTTTCCCCCCTCAATTCATCACATCGATCACGAAGAAATTTTAGCAAGCCTTCTTCTTCGGCAATCTCTTGGACAAACCAAAACCGCATACGCTTATGTAACTCCGTTGAACCGGTAATCTCCATAAGTTCATCCAAAACCTCAAAAGTGGCCATTGATTAAAATTTTAGGTAAGCAATTAAAATTTAGATGTATTTGTGAGATGAAATGAGTGGGATTTCCCTATAAATAATTAATTCAAAATATCGATTTTCATGCATAGAAGCTTAGATGCCATCATTGCAAGAAGAAAATGAAGCGCCATCGTAACTGCATACCATCATTTAAGTCTGGGTACAAAATACTTAATTTCATCATCAGTCTTTGTTGTATACACAAAATTGCATGAATAGTCTGTATTTGTTTAAGTCTTTTCCCATTTAATGTGTGTTGACTCTGTTTTTCCCCAACAAAACGGACTCTTCACTATATTACACTCCATTTAATTCTCACTACTAAAACTGACTCTTCACTTCCAAAACCCAAACAAACCCTAGATCAAACTTCATATAAATGGTAGATTCCTAGAAAGCTATGGACTTGAATAAGTTTGTAGTAAAGAATGACATGATCGATTATGTTTTACACAAGTATGGGAATAACTGGCAGGTTCATGATGCTATAGCTGATGACATACTCGATGATTTATTGAAAAGATAGTGGGAGAAACATAAGCGTGTGAAATGTAAGTGTACAAGGAATGTATTATCTTGCATGTTCTTGCTATTTCATTGACCCATTTTGCCACTTGTTCTTATTATGTTATTTTACCCATCATTTAGTTGTGGCTTATGTATTGAGTGTTTTCTATATGTGTAGATGACAAAAGAAAGGTAATACAAATGAAGATTCATGAGCTTCTTGAAAAGAGGATTTAGAAAGTTAGACAACATCTTAACAAAGAAAAACATATATTAGATATTAACAAGGGAAAAGAGAAAATGGTGATGGAAAGAGGTAAATGTTATTTTGAGCATATTGCATTGGTATTAGACTGATAGGGATGCTAATTTACTGTATATAGTAATTGGGAAACAAATTTTATACCTTACTAACTAGGTTTAGGAAACAATTGATTTAATCCAAACATCCCTTTAAGTTTAATGTACCTTATGAAATAAGCTGAATTTGAACCAATTTACATTAGGAAACTAAGTTTAGGAAATAATTGATTTAATCCAAACACCCCTTTAAGTTCAAGGTAAGTTATGAAATAAGCTGAATTAAACCAATGTGCATTTGGAAACTAAGTTTACCAATTATATCTTATTTATAGAGGTCATAATTATTGAATCAGACACAAGCTATGTTTATTTCCCGGTTTAAACTACCTATGATAAAAGCTATGATTATTTCCCGGTTTAAACTACCTCTGATGAAAGCTTTGAACATAACCCTTTTCAAGCTACCTTTGATGAAAGCTCTAATGATACCTTAAAGTCAAGCTCTAAGGATACTTGTAGCTCTGATTGTACTTGGGAACAAAAAAAAACTTTTAAAACTGTGAGTAAGCTCTATAGTGCTTTTTGACTTTCGAGGAGAAGCTCAAAATTAAGTTCATTTTGAAAAAGGAAAAAAGTGATTTTGAAAGAAAGCCATTAAGTAAGATGTGCATTATCTTTGATGTAATAGAAGATTTGAGATTAAACACTAGAGAACCACTGAAAATGAGATGAAAGTAGCATCACTCAGGTAAACTAAGATATAAGCTCAAAACTACAATAAGCTCCAAATGCTCACAAAAATGCAAACGGACAGCAATTGAGTATTTGTAAACTTAACTAACAACTTATAAGCAACTAATTTAAGCAATAAAACCTACTACTTCAAGCTAGAATCTAAAATTTAAAAGCTAAATTCTATTGCTAACTGTTTTTTGGCTTTTATGAATTTTTGTGACTTTGACAGCTAAATTAAGCTAAGTAAATAATCTAGAAAATGTAAATTAAAACTTAATCTATAATAAGCTAAACCTAGACTTATCCTAACATGCATTTAAGAACCTAAAATCCTACTTTTACTTAACTTAAAGACTAATCTAAAAGGGGCAGTACTAACTGTGACAGCAGTACTAACTTTTGTTAGTACTGCTAGTGCAATTGGCAATACCACAAAGACTAAAAGTGCAGGCTAACCTAGTTAAAAACACACTCAAATTGTGTGTATAAACATTATGCAAGCAAAATCCAAGCCTTAAGGGCTTTGGATCATAATTTCTCAAGCAAGAATACAGGCACAAGGTACCCTGGTGCTGAGAAGGAAAATTAAGCCATAACCTTTTGAAAATTAAAATCTAACTTTTGAAATCTGTTTTCCTATTGATTTTAAGTTATATTAAAACTGACTCAAGTGTTTTGCATAAAGAAAACTTTGACTTTAGATGGTCAAATTAGCTTAAACCAAACACTCCTTAAAAAGTGACAGATTTAAGAAAAGCTTAGAAATTAAAATTCAATTGATAACTACTGAAATACCAGATAATTAACTACTTAAAACAAGCTTAATGATCATGATTTAACAACTGAATAAGCAAAAATCTAAGTTCTATAACTATGCTACCATATTTTTTTTTGGTTTTTATGATTTTTTAAGGACAACTTAAGCTAATACAGGATTTAAACTAATTTAATCAAAAACAGATAAGCAACTAAGATTATTAAGCTATACTAAACACAAATAAGCACTAATAAGTAAAATATTAAGCAAATAAGCAATGATAAGTATTTAAGCTATAACTAATTTAAACTGAAATTAGAGAGAAAATGAAAAGAGAAACTTACTTGAACCTTTAGCTAAACAAAAGGGACCAATAATGGCAGCTACAAGCTCCCTAGCTTATTAGATAAGCTAGGGTAAAGTCCTTGGGATCTCTTCCAAGTTAAGATCCCCTTCCAAAAGCTCAATTCCAATAAGATCCATGATAAATGTAAGTTACACTGTTTTAAGGTTTAGAAAGGATTAAATCTGAATTGATTAAGCTCTATTTCAGCTTATAGACTGAAAGAGCTTATTAAGAGCTTATTAAGTTTGCTTATTGAGAGAGCTTATGAAAAAGAAACTTTGAGAGATTAAGAAAAACTGAATTTCATTAATAAAAAGCTTTCTTACAATACTTAAAAGGAAAATTACAAGATTAAAACAACATTAAGCTAGGAATTAAAATTTAAGCTACAACTAAATTAAGCTACGTGTAAAAAAAACTAGATCTCCCTGTGTGTGTGAAGAGTGAGTGCTATTTATAGCCATTTGGGAAGATTCTAGCCCTCTTTCCTTGCTCTCCAATCCTTCAATCTCTGCCATTCATTTCCCAATCATTGGAGGAGCTATTGTAAGTCGTTGGATCAAGCTGTGGACACCTGAGGATTGCCAGGCTGGCATTCCTTTGATGTGACATTGTGCTAGTTCTCTGAGTAGATTAGTGCAAAACCCACATATTTTTGTGCTTTCTCCTCTTGTACATGATCCTCTCTTATGCGTCTTGGCCAATAGGAGCTTGATTTGACTGATTTGTCCATGATATTTTGATATAAACCACTTGAATAGACGTCCTTGACCCTCAATTTGGAAAAGCCCTATGATTTTGACCTTGGGTAAACACGGGGAAGATGGGTGAATAGTAAAATGGGTTTCGCGCCCATTTTTTTGACAGTTAAAACTGTTATTACTTTGGCCTTTTGACACTTTCAGTCCCTTTCATTCCTTTCTTCTTTTCTAGTTATAAATAACTTTGGGAAAGTGCAAGTTTGGTCCTTGGAGTTTATATAAAAGTAAAGTGGGCTAGGATTTGGGCTTTTTAGATCCGGGTAAAGCCAATTAGAGGATGGGGACATTTTGGACTTTAGTGAGAGTTGAGGAGACTAAAGTGCAATAACATTTTTAGGATTTGTCCTTTTGTGTTTGACTTAGTTTGACCATCTTTGACTGACTTTGATTTTTCTTGGCTGATTTTGACTGAGGCTTGACTTTTCTGGCTTCGGCTTTGTACTCTTCTGATTCTCGTGTCCGTGCTTGCTCGTTTTTGACTGTTTTCTTGTGATTTTTGACTTATCCGTACCTGCACATACAAAAACACATTAAGCATATTTTTTGCCATTTTTTGGTTGTTTTGAGTTTATTGGGTTATTTTAGGTACAATCGGATATGTGTATTATCTCACGTATCATACTCATTCAATGCTGACAAAGCATACATTGCCTTAAAAAGAGTCTGAGTACCTCAAACACACTCAAAAGGACAACCTCGACGTTATCGAGAACTTTATACGTATCATTATAAAGGATGGGTCATGGCTACACCTAATGAGATTGAAGAAAAGAAGAAAAAAGTAACTTAAGATCTGGCTGAAAACAAAAGTGCTTCCCGGGAGACAACCTGGTATTTTTAAATTGTTTGAATTGTTTTTAATTATTTGCACGAGTTGTTTGTCTTCCCAGACACTCCATACGGCGTATCGAACCCCTTTGGATACGGCGTATGGATGTGTCTGGACGTTATCAGGCTGTAATTTAATTTCAGTACTTTAAAAATTTTAATTGTTTTTACAGGAACCATACGACGTATCCTTGGGTTTAGGATACAGCGTATTGATCCTGTATAGCATGTGTGTGTTTTAATTGTTTTCTTTGCATTGTAACCATTGTATAACCAAGATAGGAATTGCACTTTTGTCTTCTAAACTTTTATGCAGGACCGGATATAGGAAATCGATTGATACTGGTTTATTCTAGAAAAAGACATGTGTTGAACTCGTACCCGGAATTATAAAGCCTCACAACACACTTTTGTCTAGAACTCAAATTGGCGAATCATCCGAGCAACATATCAAGGGAGTCCTGTTCCTAATTCTATTTTCCATTTTATTTGAAATTATTTTATATATTACAACGAGGACGTTGTATAATTTAAGTGGGGGGATGGAGAATTAGAACGTCTACTTGTCTTTTATTTTACAAATAATTGTATGTGCTTAAATTATGACATATTAAAAAAAATTCTAGCATAACTTTTGTAAAAAATTACTAGTTACATGGACAATCGCGATATAACCCTTATGCCAAATTGTGAGAATTCATCGCTATTCCGTTTCTAAACGTTTATAAAAATTCCACAAAAATTTTGAGTGTGCGATGATGTAGAGGGACTTTCGAAACTTGGCTTCGCGTATATACTCGAGACCACAACGGGAGTACTATGGACTTAGATGGAGAAACATTTTTAACTGGTAAATTTCTAGTAATACACAAAAAAGCCTAAATGTTGTAAAATTAACTAACTACACTGGTTAGTTAAATCCCGTGTAACCCTTTGTTTACTCTCACTATAAGAGTAAGATCCCTTAGAAAAACCTGTTGAGCCATTCCTGTCTTTTTCACACCATATGTTTATTTCGTTACACCTTTACACCTTAGCCTACCCTGTAGCTTAAGCCTACTTAATCAAAGTTGCTAGTTGCTTTTGTGTAAAGTTTTGTATTTTCTGTGTCAAAGTGAATTTTTCTATCTACAGTTAGGTCGGGAAATTGCACAATGCAATGGAAAATATGTAGCTCGTGTATTTTGCTACTTTAGCGATTATGTATTGTGTCCGAAGATGGATTTGTTAAAGAAAAAAAATTATCCGGATGAATTATGATTGTGAAGACGGTGAAATTGCACCGAGGATTATGTAAAAAATGGGAAATAAAAAGATGATCAAAAAGAGGATGGTTGATGATAGTTGGTTCCAGCTTAACAGTAAAACGGTGAAATACTTAGAAGGGATCGATTTTTCATTGATATATGTATAAAAATCAAGGATGTATAGTTTTGTATAAAGTGGGGAGCGATATCACCACTTGTAATAGTATGTATATTTTTGGGATGTTTTCGGGAAGTGGTCCGTTTTTGGGAAGCCAACTTAGGTTGTCTTGTATTTCTATGATAGAGGTGTTGTATATATTTCGATTCTTTAACATGAACGATGAGAAAAGTGTTTGAAACTTAAAAAGTATCGGTCACTACGAAATAGTTAGTCGTACCTCCTATGATTAGTCAAATGTAATATTAGTAAAGCTAACCAGGCCAAAGACACATGGAAAGCCCATAAGTAAAGCCCATGGCCGGTTAG
This sequence comes from Tanacetum coccineum, assembly GCA_026074375.1. NCBI lineage: Eukaryota > Viridiplantae > Streptophyta > Magnoliopsida > Asterales > Asteraceae > Tanacetum > Tanacetum coccineum. The sequence continues at coordinate 76,231 of BQNB010005022.1, read as the reverse complement.
CATTGATGTATAAATACCCTCTCCACACATAAAGAGGGTGTTGGTTGGTTGGTTCTTTTACACATAATCTAATCTCTATTTTCTTTCTTACTTTCTCTCACTAGAACCTTTCTCCCATCCACTTTCTCTATAGAATTTCTTTATAGTTATTTGGTGTTATAGATTACTAGCATATTCTACAATTGGTATCAAGAGCCATGGAGTGATTTGTTAAGTTTTGTGTTTGTTTTTTTCTTTGTTATGTTTTTTCTCCAAATCATCCACTTTTTCTTAATTTCTTTGTTTTCAAGATTTTTGGTCCCTAAAAATCATTTACATAGGTAAATCTGATCTAGTATCTTTAAGATATAGGTGTACATGCTTTGAATCAAGAAAAACATCATTTTTGTTCAATTTTTGTGTTCGAATAGCTTTAAAAAGTACAATTCTTGATTTCAAAAAGTTTGGCTTCAAATCCATAAAGTTTGCATTTTTAAGGTACCTATAGGCCTAGTAATACTAGTTGTACAATAAATTTTGGGTAAAAACAATCAAAAGTGAGTCTTTTTGTGTTTTGAAAAATTTGAGTTTCATTTTTGGTGAAGGCGAATTAGCAATTTCTTTGCTGAAGGCGAGTTAGCAATTTTCTTGAACAAGGCGAGTTAGCAATTTCTTTGGTCAAGGCGATTTAGCAATTTCAGTTCAAGGTGAATTAACAAAATTCTTTGCAAGGCGAATTAACATCTTTCCTTCACAAGGCGAGTAGTAATTTCTTTTCCGAAAGCGATTTTAACCAGAGTTCCTTTGCAAGGAGAGTTAACAGATCTTTCAAGCCAAGGCGATTTAGCAATTTTCTTTTAGAAGGCGATTTAACAGAGTTCCAAGCCAAGGCGATTTAACAACTACCTTTACAGGGCGATTTAACAATTGTCTTTGGAAGGCGATTTAACAACTTCTAAAAGGAAAATTAATTCACTTGAACTCAATTCAAAACTCAAATTTGCTAAAGTAAATTATACAGTTTATCTCTTTGATTTGTAAAATATCCGCTGAACATTCAATTGTCTTCCTGGTTTTATCAAGAGTTGTAAAATACCGTGTAGTTTCAAGACGTACAACACTTTAAAAGACAACTCACTAAACAACACAATTACTTTTAATCACCGTTTGATTACAAGTAATCTAACAAACATCAAATAAACATGGATTCAGTTATTCCACTTGGACAAAAGAATACTCTTGCTGAGTATATGATACTCTCTAGTGTTGACAATCATCCACCAATATTGGACAAGGACTTATATGATTCTTGGAAAAGTTGAACGGAACTCTACATGCAAAATAGAGAGCATGGAAGAATGATACTTAAATCAGTTGGAAATGGTCCACTCATTTGTCCTACTGTTGAAGAAAATGGAGTGACCAGAATAAAAAATATGATGAATTGTCTGCTACTGAGAAAATTCAAGCTGATTGTGATACGAAAGCTACCAATATCATTCTTCAAGGTCTACCAGATGATATCTATTCACTTGTGAATCATCATAGAGTTGCTAAAGATTTATAGGAGAGAGTTCAATTACTGATGAGGTACCTCTTTGACTAAGCAGGAGAGAGAGTGTAAGTTATATGATGCATTTGATAAGTTTACTCACATAAAAGGGGTAACACTTCATAAGTATTACTTGAGATTCACTCAACTAATTAATGATATGCACATCTATAGTTTCACCCTTTTGGAGCAATTTGTGATGATGTCAGCTTCGTGAAAGGATTTGCATTTCTACTAACTTTGAGAAGTTCATGCATAGCTTGAACAACACAAATCCATACATATGAAAAACCGTTCTGCGTGAACGCCAATCAAGATCCACTTGCTTTATGGCAATTAGTAGATGAACTCACCTCACTTCAAACACATATCAGTCTTCATAAACAATCTCAGATTCAAACAACAGTTTTCCCATTCATTATGGATCAAATCATCCATCAATATTACTCCATCAACTTATCCATCACAACCATAAATCAATCATTCATCAGTTAACATTATATCTCATATCAGTCTCAAATGAATCATCATAACTTTCCATTCCACAAATTACTTAATTAATTACCTCAAGTTTCTACACAACTAGTGACGAGTCACCTCTTGTGGACTCGGGTTTTGCTGTTTTTGTTTCTCTCCAGGGGATGAATCCAATTGTTTGTCTTAACAAAGCAATGGATTTTTCTACAGCTGTAGCTTCCTCAAGTTTCCCTATCAACTAATAATTAACTTCAGAACTTCCTTGAATCCTAAGAAACCAATCCACTATTCAAGGATGCCGAGTTACAGTCCAATAAGTACATAGGAGACAAAGTCAAAGTTATTCTGGTACTGGGTATAAGAGTAATGTTACTAGCTCTAGGGGAAACAATGCAAGCGGACAGGAAAGGTATGTTAAATGCTACAACTGTTAAGGTGAAGGGCATATGGTTAGACAATGGCATTTAGCTTAAGCGACCAAGGAATGTAGCATGATATAAGGAGAAAGCAATGTTAGCTGAAGCTTAGGAAGGTGGACAAATTTTGGATGAAGAACACTCGTATTTCTTGCAGATCTAGGGGTTCCAGAAGGTCAAGCTGTTCAGACAATCATTCCAAACAATACTGCTTTTCAAACTGAGGATCTTGATACTTATGGTTATGACTGTGATGATATCTCAAATGCACAAGTAGTTCTCATGGCCAACATTTCCAACTATGGTTCTGACGTCATATCAGAGGTACCTCATTCTAAAACATATCTTAATGATATGGTAAATCAAGGTATGCAGGCAATGCAGGATTTTAAACAACCACCAGCTGTAGATTTTACAGATAATGAGATACATAGTGATAGCAATATCATTCCGTACTCTCAATATTTGCAAGAAACACAACAGGAAAATGTTCAAGATACTCATTTGCAGGACAACAAGATTCAATGATTTTATTGTAATTGCACAAACAAATGTCAGAACAAATGTTAATCATGTAAATAATTAGGACAAACGCTAATTAAGACCAGAATTATGAATCAGTAACAATGAGCTAGAGAGATATAAAGAACGAGTCAAAACATTTGAACAACGTCTTAATATTGATTTAAGTAGTCGTGAAAAATGATTGATTCTTAAATGGATGATATGATTAAGGAGAAGCTTGCACTGAAAGAACTAGTTGACTCACTTGAGCAAAACCTTTCAAAACAAATTAAAGAAAAGGAATGTTTATTGCACACATTTACGAATTTCAAAAATGAATCCAAAGAAAAGGAAGATAAATATATGGAAAACGAAATTGAGTTAGAAAAGAAGATAAAGGAATTTGATAGTATTCTTTTTAAAGTGGGTCAATCTGCTCAAACAATGCTCATGTTAACTAAGCCACAAGCCTTCTATGATAATATACATAAACAAGCTCCAGGTTATCAAAATCTGTTTCACCTTAAGAAAGCTCAGCGGATTAAACCAACCTTGTATGATGGTATTGTTATGTCTAATAAACATGTTGCTATGCCTGTGATTAAGGATGAGGAAACATTGATTTTGGAAGAAGAGAGTCGATTAAAAATGTCTGAAAAAGCAAAGGATCCAGAGTTTATTAATAAAAACATTTCTCATAAACCTATTGATTATGAAAAGTTAAATACACTAACTGAAGATTTTGGGAAATGTTTTACTCCACAACAAGAATTGTCGGCTGAACAAGCTTTCTGGTTGCGTATGTCTGATCTTACTAGTAAACCTTCTGATGCATTACCTGTCAAAATAGAAGCTCCTAAGGAACTTCCTAAGATAAGCTTGGTGAATGAAAGCCTTAAAAAGCTTAAATTCTAACTTGTAAATTTGACAATTTGGTGAAGATATGGAATACACCTATGCGCTGTAAACAGAAGGTGAATGGGGTTTAAACATTCGAAAAGCTGTCTTTACAATGAATTATTCCATTTCTAAAATCTTTAAAGACCATCTTCAATGTGTTTGATTAGAGATACACTAAATGAATATGGAAGTTACAGACAGATTTTGACCAAATGGTCGCTGTTGTCAACAGTATTCAGTTGACAAACAATGTTTAGAAATTGCTAAAAAGGAATTACTTTTGGAAAATGATCGACTCTTACAACAAATCATGTCTCAAAATATTCTTTTAACTGTGATGAATTCTATGTCGTTGATTAATGAAACTGTGAATATGGATGGAAATAGAAAAGAATCTTGTAATATTGAGGCTGAGCTTTTGAAATCACAAAATGCGTTTAATGATATTTTGAAACGTCACTCACAACTTAAAAAACATTATATTTCTCTTGAATGCCAATAAACTCAATCAAGATATTGTTCAAAAAACAAAAAAAAAATTAAAAAAATAAAAAAAAAAAAAACATGAATCTTGTGATAATCAAAATGCTCTTGAAATTCTAGAATTTTTTGAAAATAATGATTTAAAAGCTCAGCTTCAAGACAAAGATAGTACCCTTTGTAAGTTAAAGGATATTATAAAAAATCATTGAGAGAGTCCAGGTTGAGAATGTCAAGATGGATTTTTGTGATTTAGAGACAAAAAATGTGGAACTGGAGCACAGTGTGGCAAAAATGATTTTGGAAAACGAGCGTCTTTGTAATGAAATTAATCATGTAAGACAGGTTTTTAAAAAGCAGTTTGACTCAATTAAAAAGACACGTGTTCATACTAAAGAACAAAGTGACTCTTTAATTGATAAACTGAACTTAAAATCTGCTGAAAATGAGGATTTAAAAGCTTAAATTCAAGATAAGGTTTTTGTGATCACATCATTGAAAAACGATTTACAAAAAATAAAAGGAAAAGAAATTATTGTTTTGCCTCCACAAATAGCCATTGCCAACACTTTTATTCCAGGCCTGTTAAGCTAGATTTAGAAACCATTGGCACCTAGTCTATTGCAAAATAGGGATGTTCATATAAAATACCTTAAGTATGCTCAGGAACAAGCTGATATTCTTCGAGGAATAGTCAAACAAGCTAAAGCAAAACAACCTGTAAGCATGCCCAACGAATTCAGGAGTTACTTGTATATGTTCGAGATACATGCCCTAATGCGATTATTCTTAGTGCTAAAAAGGTTGCTATCACACCCAAAAACAAGATCAAAAAAGTTAGGTTTGCTAAATCTCTCACATCCTCAAGCAAATTAAAACAGTAAAGTCTATCGAAACACATAAGATTTTAACACACTGTGTGGTCTTCTACAGGATTGAGTGTTCTACAAATAAAAAAAAAAATTAAAAAAAATAGTAAGTGTGGATCAAAGCCTACTGGCAATAAAAGGAATGATAGGATCTCGCAAACACCAAGTATAAACATGAAGAATAAAGTAGAAGCCCGGCCTAGGAAAGTTAATAAAAAGAATTGTGTTGTTAAACCAATTCATGATGTTGATGATAAGCATTCACTGTTAAATACAAATTCTGAACCTATTTGTGCTACTTGTAAGAAATCTTTGTTTGATGGTGTTCATGATAAGTGTTTTCTTGATTTTTGTGAAAAATGTGATAGCCGTGCTAAATTTTGCTAAGAAAACATCAAAAATAGTTAGGAGGACCTAACGGGTCATGTATTCACTGAAGTAGGACTTAAGTGGAAACCAACAGGCAAAACTTTCACTATAGTTGGTAATTCGTGCCCTTTAACAAGCTTCACTTCAGCTAATGTAGTGCCTCCTAAGAAAACCACTTCCCACTCAGTTGAAACACAAAAACCAGAGCTTAAAGTCTATAGCAGGAAACCTAAAAATGTTAAAAATGTAGGTTCGAGTAAAAAAGCTAAGATTGTAGAATCTAAGAATGCTAACCACTCAGAACCCAATCATACTTGGGGATCCAATGCTACAGATATTCCATCGTCTTCTTTTCTTGTCATGACAGGTTGTCCAGATTGTTCTCTAGTATCTGGACTCCGATGTTTTGTTTCGAAAACGATGACAGGGAATCGCTCTTAGCTCATGAACTTTGTTAGTAAATTTATGGGTACAGTTAGATTCGGGAATGACCATATTGCAAGAATTATGGGGTATGGTGACTATCAGCTGGGAAATGTGACTATCTCAAGGGTATACTATGTCGAGGGGCTTGGACATAACTTTTTTTTTGTTGGTCAATTTTACGACGCGGATCTTGAAGTTGCATTTTGGAAAAACACTTGCTTTATTTATAATTTAGAGGTGATGATCTCTTTTTGGATCCTGTGACATAAAATTTTACACAATTTCTCTTGATGACATGCTTAAATTATATCTGATCTGTCTTTTTCCAATGCATCATAGGACTAAGAGCTGGTTATCGGCATTGTCGTTTTCTATCTTCAACTTCAGGTACTCTTACAAGCTAGTCTAAAGGACGGTCTTGCACGAGGTATTTCAAGGCTTAAATTTCAGAAAGATCATTTGTGTTCAACATGTGCGTTAGGAAAAAGCAAGAAATCATCCCATCAACCTAAAGCTGAAGACACTAACCAAGAGAAGCTATATCTTTTGTATGTGGATTTGTGTGGCCCGATCCGTGTGTCGAGTATTAACAGGAAAAGGTATATCTTAGTGATTGTCGACGATTACTCAAGATTTACTTTGGGTCGATTTTTGTGACAAAAGTGCCGTCGGAGGCATCATTAAATGTATCAAAAATATACAAGTTCGTTCTGATTCTCTATCCGAAATGTTCGCAAGATTATTGTCATCATACCCCCCCCCCCCCCCCCCCCCCCCCCCCCCCCCCCCCCCCCCCCCCCCCCCCCCCCCCCCCCCCCCCCCCCCCCCCCCCCCCCCTCCCCCCCCCCCCCCCCCCCCCCCCCCCCCCCCCCCCCCCCCCCCCCCCCCCCCCCCCCAGGACCCCCCCCCCCCCCCCCCCCCCCCCCCCCCCCCCCCCCCCCCCCCCCCCCCCCCCCCCCCCCCCCCCCCCCCCCCCCCCCGCCCCCCCCCCCCCCCCCCCCCCCCCCCCCCCCTCTTGTGAAATTTTATGAAAATGTTGGGCATTCCATTCAAAATCTGTTGTCACGCACTCTCAGCAGAACAGCGGTGGGTCAAAAGGAAAACCAAACTCTTGGTAGAGCTGATCGTACAATGTTATATTTTTAAAGCTCCATTATTTTATGTGGGCCGAAGCAATCAATTACAGCCTGTTACACCAAAACGTTCCTTATAATCCGTCGCGATACAACAAAACTTTTCATATGAGCTTATGCAAGATAAGAAACCAAATTTATCATTCTTATATGTCTTTGGTGCACTCTGTTATCCTACCAATGACAGTGACGACCTGGGTAAATTAGATGCAAAAGCTGACATTGGTATTTTCGTAGGTTACGCGCCCGTAAAGAAAGCGTTCAAAATCTACAATAAAAGAACCTGAAAATTATTAAAACAATTCATGTTACATTCGATGAGCTGACAGCAATGGCTTCTAAACAATTCAGTTCAGGACCCGAGCTTCATTCTTTGACTCCTGCAACATCCAGTTCAGGACTCATTCTAAACACTGTTTCTTAACAACCTTGTATTCCACCAAACAGAGATGATTGGGATCACTTGTTTCAACCTATGTTTGATGAATACTTCACTCCTTTGCCAATTTCTGTTACTCCAGTTCAAGAAGTTGCTGCTCTGAGAGCTGTGGTTTTAGTCGATTCTCCTATGTCAACTTCCATTGACCAGGATGCTCCATCATCAAGTACTCCATCAGCACAAGAACGACACAATTCCATCATTTCTCAAGGTTTGAAGAATCACTAAAATACACCAATTTTCATGATGGAACCTCTAATGAATCTCCTAATGATGAAATTTCAATTTTTTTCCATTTTTTTATCAAGGGTCATACATCGAAATGTGTGACAAATCCACACTCTATTTGAACACCTTGGTAGATGGACTAAGGATCATCCTATTGCAAACGTAATCGGCAATCCTTATCGTTCTGTCTCTATGAGAAAGCAACTCCAAACTGACGCCATGTGGTGTTTTTTTGATGCCTTCATGACTTCGGTGGAACCTAAGAACTTCAAACAAGCAATGACCGAACCGTCATGGATCGATGCAATGCAAGAAGAAATTCATGAATTTCAAAGACTAAAAGTTTGGGAATTGGTGCCGTGTCCAGATAAAGTGCTTTTGATCAAATTAAAATGGATTTATAAGGTTAAGATGGATGAATTTGGCGGGGTACTAAAGAATAAGGCTAGACTAGTTGCTCAAGGATTCAGGCAAGAAGAGGGAATCAATTTTGAGGAATCATTTGCACCGATTGCTAGAATACAGGCCATCCGTATCTTCATAGCAAATGTCGCTCATAAGAATATGACGATCTACGAAATGGAAGTCAAAACGGCTTTCTTAAATGGCGAGCTCAAAGAAGAGGTCTGTGTTTCTTAACCAGAAGGATTTGTTAATCAAGACAACCCATCGCATGTGTACAAGCTCAAAAAGGCCCTCTACGGTCTTAAACAAGCACCACATGCATGGTACGACATGTTGTCAAGCTTCTTAATCTCATAACAATTCTCCAAAGGTGCAGTTGATCCAACACTCTTCACATGGAAATATGAGAACGACTTATTACTGGTACAAATTTATGTTGATGATATAATATTTGCATCCACTAATATTGCCATGTGTAATGAGTTTGCTAATCAGATGACCACTAAGTTCAAGATGTCAATGATGGGGCAGATGTCATTCTTTTTAGGATTACAAATCTCTCAAAGTCCTAGAGGCATCTTTATAAACCAATAGAAATATGCTTCTGAAATTGTTAAAAAATATGGTATGCTAACTAGTGATTCTGTAGACACACCTATAGTAGAAAAGAGTAAACTGGATGAAAATCTATAGGGGACACCAATTGATGCTACACTTTACCATGGTATGATTGGATTCCTCATGTATCTGACATCTAGTAAACCAGACCTTATTTATGCAGTCTGCTTATGTGCCCGGTATCAGACAAATCCTACCGAAAAGCACTTAAATGCGGTTAAGGGGATATTTCGATACCTAAAGGGAACCATTAACATGTGTCTCTGGTACTCGAAGGATACCGGTATGTCTATGACAGCATAGGCAAATGCAGATCACGCAGGGTGTCAGGACACTAGACGCAGTACATCAGGAAGTACTTAGTTCTTAGGTGACAAACTTGTTAGCTGGTCGTCAAAGAAGCAAAAGTGCACTGCCATCTCGAGTACAGAGGCTGAATATATTGCCTTATCTGGGTGTTGTGCTCAAATCCTATGGATGCGATCACAACTAACAGATTATGGATTTCAATTCAATAAGATTCCTCTGTAATGCGACAACAAGAGTGTGATTGCCTTATGCATTTGCACAATGTTCAAACTCACTAAGCCAAGCACATCGATGTTCGCTACCATTTTATAAAGGATCAAGTAGAAAATGGAATTATGGAGCTATACTTTTTCCGGACTGAATACCAACTGGCTGACATCTTCACCAAACCCGTGCCAAAAGAAAGATTCAATTTCTTAATCGAAAAAGGTGGATGAGATGCATTGACTCGGAAACGTTGGAACGTCATGGCAGATGAAACAGGGAGTGTATGGTGGTAATCATATCTGTATCATATGTTACATAGAAAAACATAAATACAACTCTAATGTATCTTTTCTTTTATATAATTTTTCAAAAAATAAAATTAAAAATTAAAAAAATCAGAAAAGTATAAAATATATGTATCTCTGGCATGTCTTCTGAAAATTGATAACATTTACGGCCTTAGAAATGTCATTTAATAATGATACGAGGCTGTAAATGAAGTTCGAGCAGAAGTTTAAAAAGCTTTCAAAACATGTCAAATGGCTTGCTATTATTTCCGATAGCAACCCGGTCATATCTTAAAGGAAAGTATTTCAAAAAGAAACTTGGACCTCTCAACGGGTTTTTTCTCGGCAGATGCTCTTTTTTTTTTAAAACTTAACGTATGCAAAGGGCTTGTGATTACGTGCATCACAAACCCGTGTTCCTATATTCCATAAGTGTACGTGTCAGTGCGCTTATGTGTTAAAATAAGAGAAATCTTATTTTTCCCCCATTTTGGTGTTTGGTTTTTCTAAATCGGAAGAAGCAAATGACTATACTGTATTGCAGTCAATGGATGATCTGTAAGTATGCAGAGAGAGCTAAAGACCTATCACAAACATCTCGCGAGATACCACTCCGAAGTCCTCACTCTAGAGTGACAAGTAGTAGTAATAGATCACGCTATTTCTAACTAGCACGGTACACATCCGGTACTTCCTGCGTTTGAGGCGCCCGCAAGATAGCTATATCTCTGAGTTCACTTCTCTCATCGTCCTGTCGTCCTCAAACTCCGTCTCATCGTGACTTTATGAAAGGCTCTCCTTAAACAATCACGTAGTTACACAATTAAAGGGGATGTTATTTAAGTTTAGACTTAAATTGGTGAGCCTTAACTGTTATGTATTTATGCCTTTAGGGAGTATATGTGCAAATATAAGTTTCTAGGTATGCTTGTTAAAACATTAGGGATTAAATGTGCCATTTATTAAACTTAAATAGCATCTTAGATCTTATAAGAACAAATTGCATAGGATATTATACTTGAGGGGGGAAATGTGTCAAAAACAAAAATGGTTTATAACATACTTCCCCTCCCATCACTTTCACACACACACACTTGAAATATCTTTTTCCCTCCCAACTTCAAACTCAAAATCACCACTCCTTATTCTCTATTTCTAGTCGTTTTCTCGCATAAGGTACAACTAAAAATTTGTTCTACACCTCCTATACAACACATTCCTCAAAGGAATTGAGATTTCATTCACTTTTGAACACGAAAACCCTAAATCTTAAATTAGGGTTTATCAGATCAAAAGTGCGTAAAACTTCAAATTGATTGAATTGTTTTGTTCGTTCTGATGTGTAAAACACTCATTTAAAACGGTTTTGTGAATGGTTAACTTACAAATATGTTATGCTCGATTTTGTGTGCGAAAATTTAGGTTTAGGAGAAATGTTGTAAAATGTATGTGGGTTTTGTGTTATCTTGTATGTATATGTATCCTTGAATGTATATGATCCTTTAAATCTCATCCTTGTTTTGTTGCTTCTTGAATGAATGAATAAAAATGAATAAATATGCTTGTTTGTGTTCATTCTTGATGATTCGATAACTAAATGTTGTTATAAATGATCCTATGTGGTAAAAATCTAAAAATGCATGTATTTGATCAAGACTTGATGTGTAAAAATCATGTTTGTGTCATTGTTGCTTATGAAGGCGAGTTATCAACTGCTTGTGTAAGGCGAGTTAACAACGCCTTTAGAAGGCGAGTTAACAACGCCTTCAGAAGGCGAGTTAACAACACCTTCACGCAGGCAATGTTAACAACTTCATTAAGAAGGCTTTTTAACAATTCGCTTTAGGAGCGAGTTAACAAAACCCTTAGGAGGCGCGATTTTAACAACACCTTTTAGGAGGGAGAGTTAACAACTTGGATTAGGAGGCGATCATATTGTGACAAACTCGTAATTAAGGAGGAGATTTATCAATCCGATATAGGAGGCGAGTTAACAAACCTACCTAGGAGGCGTGATTGGTGCTAAACTACTCCTTAAAACATATATACTATATAATATAATATAAAATATATATAGTAAGAATGGTCTAAAAAACCAATCAATAAAACCAAGAAGTGTATAGAATTTTCCCGGGTAGTTATCCTAACGAGGCTTTTTTTTTATGTTTTTTCTATTTATGTGCCTGGAAAATCAATTACAGTCGGAAAGATTGGATTTTTTGAATGAGAAAAAATGATTTGAGAGTGTGGAAAGCTAAATTAAACAATAACAATCAAATAACGATTAAGAACAACCCTAAAAATTATGAATTAAGCTAAAAAAGAGAGCACGAATCCCTCGAACTAAGGGTAAAAACCTAAAATTTCAAAATTAACCCGACAAAGAAATTTTCTTTCTAACTACTCTAGAGAACTAATAACGAAGATATGAAAAAAGACTAGACTGAAAACGGAGGTCGTTTGACCCAAAAACGTGTCAGACAAAAAACAGCACGAGCCCGGTCTTTTAAAATCAAAAAGTTACATAAAATTACCTACGAAATTTTTTTATATTTTTTCCTACATAATAGGGACTAAAGAAAATTTTCTAAAAAAACAAGAAAAATATTTTTTTGATAATTTTGAATTTTTTTTGAATTTTTTATAACTTACCTATAACGAAATTAATTATATAAAAATACTATAAATACTTTTAAATAGTTCTGACAAATTTTACCTATAATATAGCACTATAATTAACCTACGAAAAATAAGAAACCAAATTTGCTTATAATAAGCCGAAAAATTTAAAGCTGGTAAACAGTTATAGCTTTAAGCCAGATGGGAAAAGGGTTTTAAGTACTTAAGGCCCTTGTGACTCTAAGTAAAAGTTATTTTTTTTTCCCACAAAGGGCGCAGCGTAAGAGTGGTGTTTATAAAAGGGATGTTTATCGAGGGTAGGGGCCGGGTTCGAGTCTTGCTCAACCGGGTCACCGCTTTTCTTCCCTTTTTTTTTTATGAAAACTTTGTTGAACAAAGTTGTTAGCCTTAATTGAGATTAACAATTTCTAAAAACTACAACTTTTTGTGAAAGCTTATAAATAAGCTTAAAAAGAGCTTTTAAGTCGACCGTTTTGCTTAAATAAGTTAAGGGCTAAAGCTTTGTCTTTTGACTTTTGGAACTTTAGCAGATCTTGAATAAATAAGCTGAGAGAATTAACTAACTAACCTAAATAAGCTCTAGTGACTAAATTGTGGCAACTAAATAAGCTTAAAAAGCTTAAATTGCTTGGAAGCTTGACTAAGCTTAAAAGGCAAAAGGCTTAATCTATTTGGCTGTTAACTCAAACTAAGCTAAGAAAATAAGAAAGTGAGAAAAACAACTTAACACACTAACCTAATAAGCCACTAGGAACACAATTGAGCAAATTGGGCTAAGCTAATAGCTCAAGAGTGGCTTAATACCATCTAAGACTAGTTACTTAATAAAGGAGTTAGTACTGTTAGTATAGGTATGAGCTTAAAAACCCTTAATAAACTAAGGACAAGGGCAAAAAGCTATCTAAGGCCTATTAACATACCTAATAAGCAACTAAGGACTGAATTCAACAACTAAAAAGCTCCTAATAAGCTAGAAAGAAAATAAGCAATCCCTAAACTAAGCTAAGCAAAAACAGTTAAAGGGCTACTTTAAGCTTAAAAATAAGCTATCAAAGGGGCTTCTTAAGGTCTGAAACTAAGGAGGCTTATCTAAGAGCTTATTGGCTCTTAAGATAAGCCAAAAGCTAGGACTAAGGTTGACTAATAAGCTAGATAAGAGGGCTTGTGGAAAATGGCCCTTAGCACCAGGGAAACATAAGCTTAAAACAAGGGCTTAATTTGACAGCTTATTTTAAGCTGTCAAATAAGCTCAAAATTAAAAGCAAAGTTAAAACAGATTAAAAAGGGCTCAAGATGAGCTTATGCTCAAATTTTTAGCTTCTAAGATCAAAGAAATCCTGCTGAATTTGGTTCTTTAAAAAGGCTTTTTGCTTAAAAAAATGACATTAAACTTTTTGGCAGTTTTGACTCAACAAGTCAAATGACTCAAGATGACTTTTGACAGCTTGTTTTAACACACAAATGACATACTTTTTAAGCTATAACTCAAAATTACAATGTCTTATCAAATAAGCCATTGTATCTCTTTTTTAAAAACCACAATTTTTAAGAACACTTGTAAAAACTTGAAAAACAGGTTTTGACTAAAAAACTTTAGGAAAACAGACTTAAATAAGCTCACACACTCAAGCTAAAGTTAACTCTATGACCCCAACCCATACCTTGCTGTTTTGACCCGTTTTCATGCTTAACCCAAACACCGACTTATATATTTTTAAACGGATTTTTAAACTTTAAAAAGGTTGTTTTAAACTCAAATTCTTAAAGGGAATTGACAAGTAAGCACTAAACAACATAACATTGACTAATAAATAAAGCAAGAAATAAGCACTCTAATCAGCTAAAAAACAGAATAAGCTATAAAAATCGAAAAATTAAGGCTTTAAAGGGAAAATTGTAATGACCTTTGTCCAAGCTTTTACAAGGACTTTTTGAGCCCTCAAGGGCTTTCACCTACAAGCTCTGGCTTATAAATAAGCCAGTGAATAAGCCAATAAGCTCTTCCAACTTTAGCTTATCTTCCAAATGGCTTATTCTTGATTTTTCAAACAAAAAACTTATAAAACTATAAACTATGAAGAGTTTAAGTTTTATAAGCTTAATCAAACTCTTTAGTGCTTATAGAAGCTTATTTTAACTGAATAAGAGCTTATTGAGAGTATTAGAGCTTAAAACAACTTTTCATTAAAACTCAAAATTGAAATACACTTGCTGAAAATTAAAAGACAATTAATAAACTTAAAGTTGCATTCAAATTAAGTAAAAATACATTAAAAGACAGAAAATTAGATGATGCCCTTAAGGCTTACAAGGTGGCCTATTTATACAAAAACGAGCTAGGTCTTCAATCTTTTGTCTTTTTCCTCACTTCTTCTTGTTGTGTTTCCTTGTAGACACAGAATTGGGGGTTTCTGTGTTTGTTGTTGTGGAGTGTAATCTAAGAACAAATCCCAGCCCTTAATTATAATCCCAAGTCATCATCACCATCGAAAAAGGTTCTTGGACAATGGGGGATTGCCAAGTTGGCATTTTTGTAGCTGGGAAAGTTTAGTGGAGGAAGGGGGTGATGTTTAACCATGGTGTTGAAGGGTTGCAGGGTAAAAGAGGGGGAGGTTAACCCGTGAGTTGTGTTGGGGTTTGAAAAGGGCGGAAAAAGTGTTATAAAAAGTGACTGGGTTAAAAATAAAAAAAGGTTTGGGGGTTGACCACATTAGTCCTCCAAGGTGTATGAGTTTGTTGCAATTACACGTCCTTGTGTCAATGATATTTTAGGGACTTGGCAGAAACACCCTTGAGGGTTATAATGATCATTACACCACAAGTTCTCGTTAGTTATAAGTTCCTTCCATTGGGCGATTTGGAAAAAAAAAATCCTAAAATAAAATCGTCGGTTAGAAATCGGGCTTTCTCCCCCAGTGGACGTGAGAAAACTGCGAATATCCTTCCGTAGTGGGATGAGGCAATTCTTGCTATGACATCTCAAATTTTGCCTTAAACCTCAATACGAATTTAGATATCCTTATGGCCAAGGGACTATGCCTTCCTTGACCATAAAGTGGCAATTTTCCAATTTAGCAACAAGATTCGGTGTCTTCTCACCTTTGGGGCATTTTGTCTAAGTCGGGAAAGGCAAGGAGGAAAAAGATCACGAAAACGAGAAAGTCATCCATGAAGACTTCCCATGGTTATCTCAATCTATCGTGAAAGATTGCAACCATACCTTTGGAAAACGTGCCCGGATGCATTTACATAACCCAACAGCGCATGCGATGTAGGCAAATGTCCGTAAGGGAAACATAATCCCACACAACACAAAACTCTCAAGGTTGAGGTTCACGGGTTGGGGAGGTGAAGGTAGTCTTCTCTTGATCAGTGGGTCAATTGGGATTTGAAAGTAGCCGGAGAATCCGTCCAAAAAGCAATAGTACTCATTTCCGGCTAATCTCTCAAGCATCTGATCCATGAATGGTAAAGGGAAATGGTCTTTACGAGTTTCATATTTTGACGTTTTCGGTTAATCGATGCAAAATTTTTACCGGGGCCAATTTTTTTTCCCCCCCCGTAACCACATAGTGGGTATTAACTCATTTTCTTCATTTTTCACAACGGTTATGCCTCCCTTCTTAGGGGACACAATGAATCAGCTTACCAGGGGCTGTCAGAGATAGGGTAAATTAACCTGCATTTCAAGAAGTTTGATAACTTCTTGCTTATAACCTCATGGATTTTGGGTTAACTCATCCTTGATGTTGAACTACTGGTTTTGGCAGTTTCCTCCATCAAAATCTATGGGTGCAAAATGTGGATTTATCCTTAATATCAGAAAATCTTCCAAAGCTATGGCATGTTTGTGTGAATTGAGAACCTTAATCAGGGCGGTTGGTTTTCTTTTATCCTCATCTTTCATGTTTTAGCGATTTTATGCGGGTAATTTGTCTCACCTCAAAAAAAACGTCATACTCAAGATGGGAAGGTAAGTCTTTTAGTCAGGTTCGGGAGGAATCTTACATGAAGATATAACCTTTCCTTCTTCAGGCACATTATTTTCACAAACTGGTGACGGAGGGATGATTTGGTGTCACTATTGATTACACTTAAACAAACTCCCTCAAGGTAAACAGTATCTCCCTCTGACATCATAGTTGCCTATCAATACCCGTGGTATGATTCATCATGTTTAAGAAATTATCGATCTCTTCCATTTAGTAATCATTCCTCCGAAGGGAGCTGAATGATGCGAGAGCGAGATCGCTATCGTAAGACCCGAAAGTGAAGTGGGATTGCACTTTCAGAAATTTCAAGTACTTCTTGAACATATTCTTCTCAAGCAATGTCAAATAACATCGACTCGGTTAAACTGATTCAATGATATTGTGAGGAGAGGAGTTTTAGTATCACCAACTTGGAAGGTTACGGATTGGTCATCATGTCTATAGGTTATTTGTTTCACCGTTTGAAAACATCTATTAAGGCACGTGCCGTCTCAAGAAAGGTATTCCTAAGATAAGGGTTTCTTCCAGCACGTGGATCGGCACTGTAATCAACGACCACAAATCGGCAGGAAAGAAGAAACCGTTCCAACTTCACATAAACATCTCGGCTGATGCGGTTGGAAGTAGAATTGTTCGGTCGGCAGTTCAAGTATAATTGGGTTTTGGTCAAAGATGTGAGACTTAGTTTTTCCAAATGGTGAGAAGGCATTAGGTTGATGCTTGCACTGAGTCGGCTAAGGGGGGGGCGGCTAAGGCAATTCATTCATTCGGAAATTCAATGGTATAAGAAATCTACCGGGGTCTCCAAGTTTCCTTGGGAACTTTTTTAGGATAAAAACCGCTTACCGAGCAATTCTCGTTTACCGGTTGTCTTTGGTCAACTCATTAATCTTAATCCTTGTCATTGGGTGCTTTCTAAACATTGGTGCAAATTTAGGCATGTGTAGGAGAGGTCGCGAAAACTCAGCGAAATGGAGATTCCGTGAAAAAATCTCCATAAATTTTGAGGCTAGAAGATCATCTTTTTCACGGAACTTTTCTTTGTTGGCCCTTGAAGGATAAGGCAAGGTTGGTTTAGTTCTTTAGATCAAACAACGGGTCACAATTTTGGTCAGTAATTTTGACACACGGAGGTGGATATTTTCGGTGCTGGTTGCACCGTATCCTTTGTCACCTGGGTTATTTTACCGTCTCTTTAGGTGGAGAAGAGTTTGAGGCCCATTATGGAAACACCGCTTCGGGTAGTGATTGCTTTCATCACCTTTGGGTTAGCAATGGGTTATATTATATTAGTGTTTGCTTGGAAGAGAACCCGGGAACCGATAGTAGAAGCAAGTATTACTATTTACAATTGTGATCAGGTCTGTTTTTATTTTGCATTTGATTTTGCATATTTTGCATAAACCGCGTCATTTGCTTTGTCGTAGTGATCAAAATCGGACTTAGACACACCTGGTGTAGGTTGAGGAAGCCTTGGTACTGGTGGAAGCTTGAAAAGTCCGGGGTATTAAATCTGAGGTTGGTAAAAATTGTCTTGATTGAAATTAGTACATCGATTTGGTTCAAATTGTTTTCCCGATTTTGGTTTAAATAATCCCCCGATTTGGTTGTTTTGGGTTTTGCATAGGAGGATAACTGGGAGGTCGTATTTGGTTAGCAAAACCATCTGAGTTTCGGGAACTTGCATTCCCTTAGTTGTAGTATCTGCGGCGGCTTTCTTGTGACACGTTATTTCTTGGATTTTGTTCGATAGTAATGGTGGTCTGGACAATTTTGGTAAGAGTGACCACCCCCGCATGTTACACAACTATTGCTCGATCGCTTTTAGGGAGGCGGAGCTGTGAGTTTGAGTTTTCTTATCGAGGAATCAATGCTCTAGCCAATATTCTTTTAGTCGCAACATCGGAAGGAAACTGCTGGCGTAGAACGAGCTCGTATCACTTTGGAAACAATGGCCTTGCTTCGTGAATTGAAGTACTTTGGACTTGCTTCTCGATGATTTTGAGGCATTCTCGAGGTTATTTTATCAAAAGTTACCAACCGCTGACGGAGTTCAAAGAATCTTTGAACATTTGAAATTTAGGGCATTATAGAATGTACGTGTTGATGCAATTCTGGAAAACCCATGATGTGGGCATCCTAAAGAGATCATTGAAATCGGTCCCATGCCTCGTAAAACGTTTCATCAAATTTTTGTTGAAATCTCGTGATTTCATTTCGAAGATTTGTTGTTTTAGAGGGAGGGAAGAATTTGTTAATGAATTTCGAAACAAGATCATCCCATGTAAGAATTGATCGAGGGGGCTCTTTTTCAAGCCAAATCCGGGCTGCTCCCTCGAGGGAAAATGGGAAAAGCATAAGCTTAACCGACGTACTCGGGACGTTCGAGAACTTCATCGTAGAAGTGATCTTGTTGAAATATCGGATGTGAGCATGTGGGTCTTCTTTATCATGTCCAAAAAATTGCTTGTTTTGAACAAGATTAAGTAGACCATGCTTGATCTCAAAGTTGTTCGCGGTAATTTCGGGAACAACGATCGCATCCTCGTAACCCTCGGTGGGTGCTTCGAGCAATTGCGCCATAGTACGATTATCGGCCATCGTAACTATGGGAGGATTGAAAAGTTCTTGGTTATTATTTGGTTTCTCAAGATTTGGTGGTTCAACAGAAGTTTGTCGGACTTGCTGTTGTCGATGTTTACGGGCTTGAGAACGAGTGCGCATGCACAAAATAGGAATATAAAAGAAAATTTACACTAAAATTTTATTTTTTTTTTGGTTTTTCAATGATTTATTCACAATGTATTTTACCGGACAATGAGATAAGACAACTTCAACCAAATAATCTACTTACTTCACGGTAGCTCTCAAAAAGATAAACGCACAGGTGAGCGGAGGAGTAGGAATAGCGCGAAGCTTATTTCTCCTTTCGGGTCGTAGTTCCTCGGAACAACCCTCCTTATACCCACTTTATAGTTTGTTTAACTTTTCAAGGTGAGCCGTACGTCGTAAGAGACACAAATGGCAAGTTTTTAAATCTTTTGTTCGAGTTGGGAACCAACAAGTTCACCGGAAGTTATTATGATAATACCTCAATTGAGAATATTATATTTTGGTATTTTTACCAATTTGTGAATTTTATTTCTTTTTTATGGACAATGTTTTTATATTTTTGGTTTTTTATATGATAATTATACTAATAAAAGAAAATGAAAAATATTTTTGTACTTTTTATATTTTTATAGAAGAAAATATTCACAGATTCAAACACAAATTGTCAATCGTAACGATAATCGTTTTCAGCCTCCCCGGCAACGGCGCCAAAAATTGATTCGTTCAATAATGTATATATATAATATAGAAGCAAACACTCAACCAAACACCTTTAGCCAAGGATTGGTCAAGAGTTCACACAATAAAATATATACGTGACCGGAAGTATGATTCCCGGGTCGTTTTGTCCCAACGAGGCTTAAATGGAAAATCGAATGACGGATTGAAAATTGAAGTTTGAATATGACAAGGATATGATTGGGCACTAAACCTAATAAGCAAATGCACACAAAGATAAGCAAGGAAAATAAGCTAGAACAAGCATAAAAGCTAGAAATGGTAAAAACACTTAAAACTTTTAAACTAAGACACAAATAAGCTCAAATAAGCTTAAGACAAAACCAAATAAGCTAGACTAACTCTAAATAAGCAAATTCAGCAAGTAATTAAACTAAGTTAAACAAGAGAAACTCAGCAGTACTAACCACAGTACTAACAGTATTAACTATCAGTACTAACTATGGAGTTAGTACTGCTAGCTTTAAGTTAGTACTGTTAACTTAGAGTTAGTACTGCTATCTAAACAAAACACAATGAAACCAAGAAATAAGGCAGATAATCTAAAATAGAAAAATAAACTATCCCTAATAAGCACTCAGGCATAAGAATAAGCAACTAGAATAAACTAGAATGGCGAATAAGCTGAAAAATTAAAAACTGATAAACTCTTAAAACTATTTTTAAAAGGCAAACAAGCTTAAATAATCTCTACTAAAGACAGTAAACGAAAATGGTTTAATCTACTCCAAAAAGCTAAGGATATCTTAAATAAGCATAAATAATAAGCTAATAAGCAATAATGAACCAACAGTACTAACAGTTTTAACTACCGGTACTAATTTAGAGGTTATATTGCTAGCTTGCGTTAGTACCGAGCTAGCTTTAAAAATCCCAAATAGAACCAGCCATTAAACTAACTATGTTATTTCAAAAACTGCAAGTAGAAAATACCCCTTAGAAGTTTTCCAAAATCATCTTTTTCATCTAAATCAAGCTGATTTATCTAATTATGTTAAAAATAGAATATCAAATAACAAAATAAGGCACCTTATAAGCAGGTATTATATCAATAATAAGCACTAAAATAAGCAAATTATTCTAACAGCATTTAACTCATAACTAACAGTACTAACTAAGGAATGTGCACAAGTCACTTTTAAACTAACAACTAAGCAAGATAAGCACTAAACAACATGATAAAGCATAAATAAGCAAATATAAGTGACAAATAAGCACAAAGCATTCTGCAAGTAAATAAGAAAATAAGAAAGAAAAAACTTACAAGCTCCCTTGCTCAAAATAAGGGTTAAACAAAGAGTCTACAAGAGCTCTAGCTTGTATGAAACAAGCTATGAGAGTCCAAAACCCATCCAGAACTGGCTTTATCATCCAGAAAATAAGCTGTGTGTTAATTGAGATGATTTTGTGATTTCTTCTTAACTGCTTAGCTTTTTCTTTCTTTTTTTAAATAAAACAACTTATAAACAAGCTCTTTTGAAAGCTTTTCAAACACAATTAAGCACTAGTTAGCAATTTAGAACTTCGAATTTGAATATAGGAATTTAACTTAAAACCTCAACACTTCATTAAACTTGGAAATTAGTACAAATTTGAAAAGGAAAAGTACAATAACAGAAATGACGTAAGTTATAAATGACAATTAAACTAAAGATAATCTAAGATCTATTTCTACCTTCCCTTTGGCTTACAAAATGGCTTTATTTATAGCCTACGTCTTCTTTTCTTGGACTTGCAGCTTGTGTTTCCATTGTGAGAGCTTTCTAGGTGTTTTTTTATGTGCATGGACTTGATAAGGATATCTCAGCCATTCAATCTTCTTGTTGCTTCTTTTTTAGTTCAATCTAGCCATCAAAATTACTTTGAAATGGTAAGAGATTGCCCAACATGGCAATATAAAGCTGGTGCTTCCATGGGATGGGTATTTATACCCGAATCCCAAATTTTTCAATCCTTGGAGATGTGTTTCTTCTGAGAGGTAAAAAACACATATGTGTTTGTTTGTGTGAGATAGAAGCTTGAAAAGTAGTCTTGGCCCTTGATTCTCCTTTGTGCTTGTTCGGATCATCATCACTACCCTTCATTATGCTCGAAAATTATGAAATTGCCAAGTTGGCAATCTGTCTTGGTTAAGGGTGTTAGTGGAGGGGAAAGGGAGTGTAAACCCATTAGATTTTTGGTGATGTTGCAGGTTAAAGAGGTGGGGGGAGGCATGTGAGCTTGGGGGTATGTGAATGGCGGGAAAGGTCAAGTTTGACCTAGTTGACTGAGTCTAAAGGGGTGAGGGTTTTGGGATTTGCCACTTTTGGTCCCTCAATTGTATATGTGTTAATAACACATATCGTCCTTGTGTGGTACAAGTATGAGGGTTTGGCACTTTTGCCCCCTCAACTTGTATTGATGGTTTACATCACAAGTCCTTGTGGTGGGAATATTTTGGGATGTTGACAGGTTCAGTCCCCCATTTGATATATCTATATTGCAAATTCAGTCCATGTAAAATACAACTTTAGAGGCTTGGCAAGATTGGCCCCTAAAGTTGTATTTTCAATAAATAGCAATTCCAGCCCTTGTCCTTTTATCTTAGTAATATAACTTTGGGATTTGGCAATTTCAGTCCCACAAGTTATATTCTTTTCTGATTCAGCTTCTCGGAGTTGACTTTGACTTTGACTGTTTGACTTTTTTGTTGACTTTTTGGCTTAATTGACAATTTGCCTTTGATTTGGCTTCGTCTTATCACACTTTTCCATTCCGTGCTCAGTTTTGTTGTTTTTGGCTTTGTTTTTTGTCCTTTTGTGAATATCCGTTTCCTGCACAACACAAATACAAAACAAACATATATTTGGCAGTTTTTGTCTATTTTTGGTCATTTAAGTCCATTTTTAATGGAAAAATGTATGTGTAATTAAGCACATACCATTGTTAGATAAAAATTACAAAACAAATAGATTAAGTATAAAATACAAGTTGCTAGACACCTTTTCTCGACCGTTACCATGATAAAGACACAACTATTTACAACATCTTGATCATAGATAAAAAACAACAACCTAAGTTGGCGTTCCCGTAACGGTAAACTTCTCATTCATCCCGTACTTTACATACTTTACAAGGCAAGTGGCGATATCTTTCACTTTATACAATACTCTACATCGTCGATTTGTATCAACGAATAATCGATCCTTCGTGTAATTCCTTCGGTAGTTGCGAAACGATTATCATCAAACTTTCTTTCTCTTTTTTGTTGTGATTTTTCTATTTTTTTTGCTAACACTATACTACGAAACTCGGTGTAATTTCACCATCTTCACGATCATAATAATTTTGGATAATTCCTTCGATAATTTCTTCATTCTTCGGACGTACCATTAATTGCGATGGTAGTAAAAATACATGAGTTTTGACTATAATATACATTCCCATTTGTGATGTGCAAATTTCTTCCAACCGTACCAAAGATAGAAAAGTTTGACACAAGACTCGGGAAATACAAACTTTACACTTTAAGCAACTAGCAACTGTAAAATAAACTTAATCTAACAGGGTAGGCTAAGGTGTAAAGGTGTAACAAAACAAATAATTGGTGTATTTCCTAAAGGACTATCTCTACGGGTTATTCTAGGGGTATCTTACACTTAAAGTGAGAGTAAACAAAGGGTTTATACGGGGGGTTAACTAACCGGTGTAGTTAGTTAATAAGCAACATGTAAAGGCGATTTAGGTGTAATCATAAAATTTACCAGTTTAAACAAGTTACTCCATCTAAATCCATAGTACTCATCATTGCGGTCTCGAGTGATATACCAAGCCAAGTTCTAAAGTCTACAACATCACCGGTACACTTATATTTTGTAGAATTTGGGTAAACATTTGGAAACGGATAAGGTTAAATCCTCATAATATCTAACAAGGGTTATTGTGTGCGGGTTATGTATCAAGTAATTTCACAAAAGTATGCTTGAATTTTTTTTTAAATTTGAGCATAATTTAAGCATTTTAGTGTGAAAAATAGGACAAGTAAACATTCTAATTCCATCCCTCCACTTGAATTATACAATGTCCTCGTTGTATAGATAAAACATTAAATACAGGAAGTAAAAAGAATTAGAATGAGAAACTCCCCTAATATTTGCTCAGTAGATTCTCCATGTTGATTTATTAAGCAAGATTTTGTGTTGAACGGCCGCCTTGAAGTTTTCAAGACTCCAACACTTCAAGATCTCCAGATTTGTAAATTATCCACCAATATTCGTCGATATTTCTTTCCTCCAAGGTCTTGTGTAAATAATAGAAAAAAACGTGCATTCCTATCTTGGTACCTACGGTTAATTTAAACTAAACTAAACAAACTAAATATGGGTCAGTCTGGTGAATACGCCGTATCATGTGCATGAATATGTCGTATTTCCATAACTGACAATAATGTTTTTAAAGTGCATGAAAAGTAAAGACTGATAACATCCAGACAATCAATACGCCGTATGGTATGGAGCGGATACGCCGTATTGATGTCTGGGAAGACAGACTCGATAAAATAAATAACATTCTGGGTTGTCTCCCTGGAATCACTTTTGTTTACAGTAAAGTATTTAAGTTAGACTTTTTCTTCAGCTTTTCATCACCATTCCATCTCATACACGCTAATGTGCCCAGCTGGAGCCATTCTTCTCTCTTACCTCTTCTCTTTTGTATCTTGGTCCATCTTTGCATCTCGAATGATATCGGGTCTTTAAATTAATACTCCTTGGTAGAAGCCTTTAAAGCTTTTGGGTATAGAATCATAATCCATATCATCTATCTTTTCTTCACTTACCTTTAGTAATGGTGGAATCTTGTTGCATTTCTCATTAGTGTGGTGTTTAAACCACGGATGTGATCGCACCATTTGGTAAGTTACTTCATCATCACCATTGTAAATGGTAATCATCCCTTCGAACCGTCTTGTTTTAATTCCAACTTCTCTTAAAAATGGTTCGCCAAAAATAACATTGCCCATTCCTTCATCACGATAAGCATCCATATTTTCTAAAACTGCAAAATCCATCACAACAGAAAAGGTTCCAACAAAAATAGGCACATTCATTAAAGCTCCTACAACATTATTCCCTTTGTACACCATCTTATCTTTCATTATAGAATTATGAAACTTTTTTGGTACGCTCACATTGACATATAATAATTGTGTGTGTGTGTGCGCGGAAGTTACGAGATGAAAACTTCAAATCCTATCAAGCAAGCAAACTTGAAGTTGAGATCACTATCTATATGGACTTCTTATCGTGTCGCGCAATAACTAGGGTAATCATCAATTCCAGCATCAAGTTCATCATCCCTAGTTCTAAATTCCTCAATTACCTCACCTTCCTCAATGGTGGGCATTAAATCATCACCTTGATTTCTCCTAAGCTCAAATGGTTCATTTAGATCATTTAATTCAATGTAATCCTCAAAGAAAGGGTCTAATGATCTATTTAACACCAAAGTCTCTCCCATTAGCCTAGCTTCTAAATCAAGTTCCATTCTTTCTCTCAAACTTAGCATGTAGACCCTCTTAATTAAACTACTAGCAGGTTTAACACTTGTGAAAACAATCCTTTCTTCCCCGACCCTTAAAGTAATCTTTCTTTTGTAAACATCAATCTTAGCACGGGCGGTAGACAAAAATGGTCTTTCGAGGATCAAGGGCACTTTGATATCCTCGGGCATATCTAGAATTATAAAGTCTACTGGGAAAACAAATTTACCAATTCCTACCAGTACGTTTTCAGTTATTCCTTTTGGATATTTCACAGTCCTATCTACTAATTCAACTATCAACTTAGTGTGAGCTAATTCGCCTAATCCTAAGTTAAGGTAGGTCGAGAGAGGCATAACACTAACACTAGCTCCTAACTCAACAAGGGCATTATCAAAGCATACATTATTAATAAAGCAAGGTAAAGTGAAACTCCCTAGGTCTTTCTCCTTTCTGGGTAATGAATTATAGATATATGAAGCTTCAGAGTAAGCTTTCCAGAATTATGGTCCATATGATCCCTTCTTTTTTTCATAGTAGTAACCATTCAAACGAATTAGAAACAAAATCGTTGTTTGTCTTGTCTCATACATCAGTGTACGGTTCTATCTAGTAGATACGGCGTATTGGGAATATCCAATATGGCGTATCGGGTATGAATCAGCTGCAATAGTAGTCGAGATCGATTTGACTTAATCTCTCGGGTTTGCTTCAGTAGAGCTATGTAGACTTCCAAATCCTCTTTAATGTAGTACCTTGCTCATTTGCCCGATTTGAATCTCTAATGTTTTAATCGATGCTCTTTGGTTTTGAATGGCAGCATCTGTTGAAGCTCGGATTTCTTTACTCAAATTAGAGTTTTCTTCATGTCTCTTTGCCGATTCAGTCATAAACTTGCTCAGGGTATATTCTATAGATTGCATTCGTTCTTGGTACGAAGGATTCGCATTGTTCATTTGATAGAATCCTGGAGCTGCTGCTCTATATCCTCCTTCTTGAAAGGTCCACCAAATTACGTGTATTAAGCTTCTTCTAGGGTTTTCCCTTCTTCTTTGAGTGGGAAATCTTTAGTGTAATGGGGTCCTTTACATTGTTCGCATCCAACTTGAGCAGCATAGACTTTTTTATACACTTTCTTGATCTCTCTTCCAATATTATTGAGTTGTGCTTGTATAGCTGCCAATCCGTCACAAGTTTAAGTACTTCTTGACCTAGATGTTCCATTGTACCATTTTTGAGAGTATTCAACGATTTCTTGGATGGCTAACTTTGCATCAGCAGCAGTCTTGGATGGTATAACACCTTTTAAATCAAGAATTTGTCGAGTAGGAATTCCTAATCCATTATAGAACAAGATTACCTCCTACATCTCTATTAAATAGTGTTGAGGACACTTCATCAAGAGTTCTTTAAATCGCTCCCATGCTTGGTAAAGGTTTTCATCAGGTTCTTGCTAAAAGTTGTTGATTTCCTCCATTTTCTTTGCAGTTCAAGCAAGTGGACAATATTTGTTCAAAATTTTTGTTTTAAGACCATCCCAAGTTGTGATTGAACCAGTTGGTTCGTTTCTCAGCCAACGGCTTGTGGCTCCAGTCAAGGACATAGCGAATGCTCTAAGCATCACTTGGTCTATAGTAATATTTGGAATGTGGAATAGATCGACGATCTCAAGAACTTTCTCAATATGTTTGTTCGTATCTTCATGATCCGAACCGCTGAAAGTGTTGGTTCGTAGTTTCTTGAGAAATTGGCCCTTTAGTTCAAAGTTATCATTGTCTTTAATTTTGGGCCTAACAACCCCCGATCCATAGTCAGCTAGGGTCTTGCCCATGTATTGCTCCATAGTTTTCGCCATTGTTTCTGTAACTTCTTCCTCCGAGTATTCTTGGTCAGAAAATAAATTGAAATCAGGCGATCTCAATTCGTCAAGACTTAGTGTCGTGAAGTGCTTCCTAGATGATCAAAATTCTCGTTCCAGATCCTTGAAAGGTGTGAATAGTTCGTTCGTTGAATTCCTTGTCATGCACTACCTGAAACAAGAGATAAACTATCGGTAGGATAGGCTCTTTAGGATAGAAAATTTTTTAGCACAAAAATCAAATATGAAAACTAAGATTCTGATTCGGTTTTAGTTGATCGATACGCCGTATTCAATAGAAGTGAACATGCCATATTAATCAGTTGAATGAATACGCTGTATTGGAAAAAAAGTTGGATACGCCATATCCAATGGAAGTGGATACACCATATCGAGTTATCGACCATAACAGTATATTAAAAAAACAATTAAATTAAGCACACAAATATACAAGCAAACAATTAAACTAATAAATATACAGAATATACACTAATCTAATTAACACTACTCCTAAAGGTTAGATCTAATGTTAAAAACCAAAATATAAAATAAAAATCAAGATTAAATTTCACTCCCCGGCAGCGGCGCCAAAATCTTGATGTGTCGTTGTGTGGTGTATATTTTTATGATTCAAGTTTTAAATTTATATTCTGCCTACTTAACCAAAAACAAATGGGTAGTGTACCCGGTCAGTGGTAGATTCATGGTAAGTAGGGTGTCGAACACTTGAAGCGTGGTTAAATATCTCAATTTATTAATATTTTGGTTTTCTAATCTAAGTTAATTCTAATCTAAGTCAAACCTATGTTAATCCTATTTTAGTTCTAATCCTAATTCTAACATGTAAAGGGGGGGGGGTTCAGCCTGAGAGACTGGCACATGTTTGGTTGGTAACTACAATCAATTCAAGACGCTTTAACCCATGCAAGCAAATTAACAGAAGATAAAAGACCGTTCAAGGCTTATAATAGAAAATTGTATTAGCCATCATTAATCCGATTAGAAGTTTGGTTTGTTTATTCAATGCAATAATAACTTATCTCAAAGAGGCATATCATTCTTAGACTTAGGCGAGACTTCATCCTAAGACCTAGACACATTAATTTTGTCACAATTAAAGCATCTACATAAAGCATCCTTATTTGCTGATTATAATCTATCTTAGGGATTAAAGCAATGGTGATCTTGTTAAACCCTAGCTCATAGAGACTTTACCCACTTACTGCTTAATGGCAATTTATACTCTAGTAGCCCCCTTGTCCCTCTATCTAATGGAATCAAAACATTATTTGTTGAATTATCTAGATTCACCTACTAGTCAACATGTTCAATAAACCAAAGGCAATTTCTGTTAACTAGTTAAGCCAAAAGCGTATCCTTAGCATGATTTTAGAAGGACAATATTTGTGATCCTATGATTCTAGATGTATAAATTACAATATGGAGAGCTGTCCTGGCATCTAGATTACTTGGTCCGTATCACTAGATCCAGTAGAATGATAGTTCGCATACAAAAGCACGTAAACATGTATATTGATAAACATAAACAAGCATACAACGATAAATTAATAAATCAAGATATAAATAAAACCAAACATTCAGATCTTTATAATAATGGCTAATACTCGAAGGTATTAGACTTCAAAAATCATAATTAATACAAGAGTAATGGCTTATCTAAGGTAAACTAACCGAGTTAACGAATGATACCAAAAACTAAAAGATGACAAAAGTATAAGAAATTACACGTTGTCTCCTATGGATTAGAATGCGTTGCAAGACCTCTTCTGCTCTTTTTCTCCTCTGAAAATTGACTTTTGTGGTTTAGGTATCGAGAATATGATTTATCACACTTAAAACTTGTTTTTGAGTTTTGTATTTATAGGTTCTGGAGTCGGTGTCGATATGGAGTATCCAATGTATTGGATACGGCGTATTAGGGTTTCTTGGAGTAAGGACCATGTTTGATATCTTCCAGAATATTCACCTTCTATATCTTTAATATGGCGTATTGATCTTCTTTGGATATGGTGTATTGGTCTTGTGTCCTTTGTGGTCTTTGGTCAGTGCAGGCACGGATACGCCATATCTTCCTTGATGGATACGACGTATTGGTTGTCAGAATAGTAATCTTTAAAATATCTTCGTTTAAGCTCCAGAATGCGTGCCTTTTGCTAATATTCACCAAGTACCCCGTAATTACTGCAATTCTCAAATATACATGATTAAGTAATAATTCTTTGCAATAATTATACAAAATGGGTTAATTACATGGGATAAATGATGCTATAAAATAGAGGTTATTTGATGTCATCAGACCACTTGCCTTCTCCTCTAATAATACACCACCACCTACCTCTCATATCACCCAAGATTGAGCATTCCTGCCAACATCATTTCAAGCTATAATTAAGATAGATCCATACATTTCAAGACATCTACAATCATAATTGTAAGTATTTCTTTTCTAAATCTTTATTTTGAAACACTTATTTTTCTTTCCATAAAAGGCAAAAGATTTGAAATAATAGATCAACATATTTTCCAAAAATAATTAACATACTAATTATTTCAAATGTTTTCCAAGTTAATACAAATAAAAAATGATTATCTTTGCATGAATGAACCCTCAAGATTTACAATTAATGTGTTATCTTGACTCATTCGATTTTGAGAGATAGAGCAAAAAGAAGCTATGCGATTAACTACATCATGTACATGAATCACATATATATCATAACTTATTTTCAACATATTTATCTATATTCTTATTATAAATGTACTAGGTTTAATTATTCTTGGAATGATGAAACCTGAATACAAAAGAACCAAAGCCTACATACCAAAAATCCATCACCAAAAGTCTACTCCAAACAATGTCAAAAGCTCTTTTAAAACCCTTCGAAATCGCTTCATTCATGAAGGTAGACACATTGAATCCTCCTTCACCTTTGGCAATGACATCGTTGATCAATTCAAATCCATTCAATTTGATTGTCTCCTCACACTAAACGGTCATATATGTCCTCGTTTTGTCATCGAATTCTATCACAAATTCCAATTGATTCGTAATGTGAGTGATTGTCTCTTTTGCTTAGCTTCACCTAGAAAAATTCGGTCAAGTCCTACAAATTCCATATAATGGAACATATGTCTTCTCAAACGAATGCTCATTGGAACTTCTAAACACTACTCGTGAAAAACATGTCCCCTATCAAACTAACCTTCTAAATATTAAAGATGTTGTTCAAAACATTTGCATTTCATCAAGTCATCAAAATTACTTAAACCCTACCATTATCCTCCGAGATAATCTTCCTCCCAATATCAAGGATTGGGAACTCATTGTTCGTGAGAATGTCATTTGTGTCGACACTCACAAAACCTCCTTAGATGCATGCTCTGTCATCATGCTCTACAATCTCAAAAAATCTCAAGACTTTAATCTTGCGTACTTCATTGCTCATAAGATTGAGAGTGTCAAAAATCAAGTCGATTGTCCTCTTCCATATGGTTTACTCATCACTTGTCTTTACTGATTCGTCCTTGCTAAACATCCAAAACTATTTCGTCCTCACCATACACTACAATTCGTTATGCACTATCGAATGATGAATTCCATCAATGAGAAAAATGGGAAAAAGAGGAATGAGATCGAAGAAGTTAAGCTTGACATACCCAACTCACCATCATCGGTCGAGAGTTCAAACCAATCATCTCCTTTGCTAGGATATTGGTCACACGTAGATCAATTTTAGATTAAGAGTAACTCTAGGAATCATGAACTGCTATTTTAAGATAATATTATGCTATCTCATTGAATGCTTGTAGTATCTTTGCGCTAAACTATGCTATTTTGGTAAACTATATGCTTATAAATGCTATGCATGCTTTATTTGCGTTAGGTATAAGTTATCTTTGTTGATGGAATAACTTTACATGTTCTAGTTATTTATATGGTTCTCGTGGATCTACATATCTCCTAAACCAAGATCCATGCCTATATGGTGGATCCGTATGAACAGTTATTTGATAAAATTTTCAACTTTCTTTTAAACTCTATTTTTTGTATTCATCCTCTTAAACCTTAGGATAAAATACCTCCTACATATAATCCAAGAACCTTCATGCCAAAGCATACACTCCATGTCCTTTATAAGACACACTATCACAACCTCATATTTAAAAATCAAATGTCTATTTCCTCAAATGACTCCACACCTACAATCAAAAGTAAAATTATCCAGGAACATCTCTCAAAACTCAAATAAAATCAAATTGATCCAAATATCATTCCACTCGAAGTCTTAGAATCAAGACAAGCCCATTTTCACCTCATGTTCGAATATATTCAAGAACACACTCTACAAAATGAAAAACCCTTTCTCCATAACAAATTTGATCACTTCATTTCAAACACCAATCACAACCCTTATCTACTCATATGTAGATGTTGTACCAACAAAGTTGACCAACTCCAACTCCTACAAGAAGGTGTTCATTTCATTTGCTCATACATACAACATCACCTCGGCTCTTCATCAAACCCACCTTACTTTCTGCATTAGCCGCATGGAAACCTTACCTCACCTCTCTATGGGAGACAAGATTTTATCCCAAGACTTAGGATCTTTAGTTGTTTTCTTTTCTTTTCTATTTTAAGTTTATTGTCTAATGGCCTTTAAGCCAAATTTTATGTTTTATCCCTTATAATAAATTTAACATTATTTCTATTATTGTGTTGATAATGGTTGTTTATTGCTTAAATGTATATGTGTGCACATGTAATTATCATATATATATTTGCTTGTCTACTAACTTTGTTTTGTAGCAAACATCCATAGCTCGATTCCTTGGTTCCCCAAGCGAGGGAGAGTATACACCAAGTGGGAGCACTTGTAATTTAGTCTTTATTCTTTACTTTGCATTCGTAACAAAGTCACTTAGCATTCGTCAAGACAAGCCTTGCAAGGAACGCCTCTACAACACTTTTTGCTTCGACAAAAAGGGGGAGAAGAGAAGTAAACTCATCCACTAAATACTTATTTAGTAACTTTTAAATACGCATGAGTTTATATTTTGTCATCATCAAAAAGGGGGAGATTGTTAATACAAATATTCACGCAAAAACGATATTTATATTTAATGATCTTCATGTTTTGATAATAACAAATATAATGTCATACTACGTAAAAGTTTATGTAAACAAGTTATTTAGTCAAAAGTTTACTTGACGACGACAAATCACTTAAGGTATGAATATGACATTATTAAACATAGTTAGTGATCAAAGAAAAATATTATCATTTACATAAACCTTTTCTAATCAAATGATTTAAGTTAACACATGATTAATTATAACCTAGTTATATTAATCATGTAAGACAAAATAATATTAACCATAAGTAAAACAAATCTTCCCAAATCTAGAAGATCTTTCCTTATTAATGATAAGAAATATTTTGTTCTAGAAGAATCTAATAAACAAGTTTTATTAAGTACAAAACAATATTTTGTATAGATTTGGGGTTAATCACAAAATGACAAAGGCTGTCCCAGCTCCCCCAACGGAATCCACCAAATACACGGAACGGATCCAACTAATGGTGGATTCGTGGGTCGCATCGAACAGCTGGCTGGGACAGCATTTAAATTTCAAAGTGTTTCCTATAAATAGTAACCTTAAGTCTTCATTTTAAGACAACTCTTGACAAATATTTTTACACATATCTTTTATCTTTTTCATATTCTTTGATCATTAAATTTGTAAATAATCTATTACAAGTGATCAACTCATTCCACTCTTTAGTGAAGAACACTTATGAAGACGTCAAGCTTCAAGTGTTAATAGTTTAGTTGTGTCATCACGATTGTGATAATCATTCATCTTGTATATCTTGTGTTGTGTGTTGTGCATATCATATGTGTATGATAGGTTAGTATTTAGGCCATAAAATAAATAGTGTCTTAGATTGGTTCTATCTCGAAGTAGAACTCGAAATTTAGCTTAGTATCGGAAAAAGTGTAAGTGACGTGTACGGTTTTCTCCGCCTAAAGGGAGCTTGTTGACATAGTGAAGATAACTCTCAAGTTGGGTACTTGGGGAGTGGAGTAGGGCGAAGGGAAGCTTCGTAGCCAAACCACTATAAATCATTGTGTCATTAGTTTGATCTTTCTTATCTTTATACACTTGTGTATATCTATTGAGTTTACATAAGTCGACAATCTAAGTTTTATTTTTAAAATGGTAAAAACTATTCAACCCCCCCCTTCTAGTTTCCACAGTGTTAATTTATGCAAGTGACATAGAGCCTTGTGGATGTCAGTCACTGAGTTATCTTATATTTGATATCTAATCATTAGATTCACATTGTAACCACTAACTTAAGTTAGTTTTTGATATTTAAGTGTTCTTACCCAACATCGTTTTCAAACCAAATAAGGCAACACCGTCAACAACAATAAAAAACAATGACCAACTTTCTACATCTACAGGAACTTGCAGCTGCTTGAAACTCCAATAATTTGACTAATGCAATGCCAGTCTATATTTAGAGGGAGATCAACGCAGATCTCTAATTTTTAGTTGGATTAAGCCAACTGTAGGATGTGTTGTACAGTTTGGTTAATGAACTCAGATTGTTGACTTCTGAGCTGAATGTGTTTGGTGGTCCATTAGCAGTGCAATGTGCCGAGTTTCTTAAGCAGTTATCCTAAAAAAGTGCTTAGGATGTTGGAGCTAAGGAAGATGATAGCAGAAGTGCACCTTCAAGTCCATAGAAAGATAGATTTTCTTACAATTATGAGGTTCTATTGATCAGTTTATGGATATTTAGGTTATCTTTTGTTTTGTTATTTATGTAGATGGGGATGATGATTATGTTGGGTAGTATCTTTTGTGGTTTTATGTATATGGGGATGATTGTTGAGTTTGGGTCATGTCCCAAATTCTAAGTTGGTAGTATACATAGTTTAAGCCGTGAATATATTTTAGCGTTTATGTATCTTGTTTGTGTTATGATTTCACAATGATGTTGACCCTTGTTTGGGTGTGTGGTCGATTCATTTCTAGTTTCACCATACCTCTAAAATGCAAATGTCACTTCAAAAGCTAGTCAACTGTTTAGGAGTCAAACCACAATGCATACTAACCCTGTCATACCACTATTATATAAAATACCCTGTTTGACCATTGAAAATCTAATTATTTGAATATGCTTGCTCACAATGTATAAGATTGTCAAAAATTGCCTAACTTGTAGGCTTTTCATAACCATACGAATGTTACAACTTAACAATTACATCATAAAACATGGCAAAATATCAACAACCAAATACCAATGACACCAATGGGTCTTTATTAGCCTTTCTTTGTCTTTTCATCCTTGATCATCTCTTCTTGGGTGACTCTAATCCTCTTGTTGGTCTTCTTTCTTTAACCTATTTATCATCCAAAGAATCATCAACCACTTCTTGATTATATAGTGCTTCATCTTGATCAGTAGCCATTTCCATGACCTCTTCAGCAACCTCTTCATAAACAAGTGGATTAAAAATAACCTCTCAAACAACCTCTTATTAAACATTGTTTTGAACAACCACATCCTTAATTGCTTGATCTAACCCAACAAATAAGTCTTTAGTTTCATGGAAAGGCTCATCTTGCCAACCAACTTCAGTACATAGTGAATCCTTCTTAGGACAATCCTAACCAAAATGCTCATTTGACTTACCACTTATACTAGCATCATCATGCGTGTCATACATAAAACCATAAAAGTCACCAGGACTATATTTTTCCTGGATTAGATTATGTAAGACGTTTTTTGGTGTGGAATTAAACTCTCCAAGAGCCTCTTCTTGATTATCTTTTTCCTGGCTAAGCCTCTCTATTAGTTTGTGAGTGCCAGACTCTAACTCCATATAAATTTCTCCTAATACCTTGATTTCATCATCTCCTTCAACCATTTGAAGAACTTGTAGATGAAAGTGAAATGTAACTTTTAAATATCTAAATGAAATAGATGAGGGTGAATTGTTTTGGTGATACTTGCAAGGTTTACTTATAGGGCGGGATAATTACTTGACAAACTAAAAGGTACACTTTAGGGTTCAGGGACGAAACTTGTAGTTAATATTATCAAATTTGTTGAAAACTTAACTAAATGAAAAACTTTGTATCTGTTGAAGTACCAACCGTGGAATCGATTGTTAAATGTATTTGAGGGATCAAGCGTGTTATGTTATCATAATCCAAACACCCCTTTATTGGGTTGACTAGTTTGTTAACTAATTTTCCATCCAATTAAACTATTATGGCAGGGGCATTTTCATCCATTTAATGAAGTATAACAACATGGACCATATTTGCAACTTTGTTTTTAGGGCTATAACTCACACCATTATGTCCCTGAGGGGATGATCATTCTTATATGCCTCTCTCAAACACGTCATTGTCGCATTTAGCCTTTAATTGTAGTGAGTATCTATCTTATTTTTTTAATTTGTGTTTGCCCTAATTTCTCTTTGTCCTAATATGCGTTTCCCCTAATTTGTGTTTGCCCTAATTTGTGTTTACCCTAATTTGTGTTTGCCCTAATTTGTGTTTCCCCTAATTTGTGTTTGCCCTAATTTGTTGTTTGTTAGATACTATGGTTGCCAAAGAAACAAAGGTTGCCAAAGGTTTGTGAGTAGTTTGTAATGTCTTAGTTTGTGATACTATGGTCAAATGTATTATGTTGCATTGTTAAATTTTGTTGTCTATTTGGTATGTTATGTTGCATTGTTATGTTTTGTAGAACTCATTGTAATATCATCAAGTGATGATGAAGTCTCAAGTGATGATGCGGTCTCAAGTGACGAGAAACTAACTAGTTATAAAGTCTCAAGTGAAGAAGAAGTTATTGTCATAGCTTCAATTAAAGGGCCATACAAAAGTTTTCTCAAATGGTACAATGACTCTAGTAATGAGGATTTTCCTGAATATTACTTTGCCATGCCAAAGGCTTCAAATTCAAGGGTTTATATTGCAAGTGCCTTAAAGGCTTCCGCTTCAAAGGCTTCCACTTTAAAGACTTTAAAGGTTTCAACTTCAAGTACCTCCAGTTCTAGTTGGATCATAGGACAAATACCTAACCTTACCACCTTATGACTTCAGAATCGTCGTGAAATAAGATGTTGTAGGGTATGAGATCGTAACCATAAAACCTTTTTCAAAGAGTATCAAGCACTTTGAGTCGATAAGATCACTTATTATTTTCAAGATCTGTTAGATCCCACTCTAGATAGATCTTTACTGCATATTAAGGATGGTGATTAACCTATGTAATCACAAGCTAATCATAAGAGAGACTCTTGCTTAAGAAAGCTAATGTCTATGCAGAATATAGACACAACTAATAAGAAGAACATGACTAATAAAACTAAAAGATCCTTTTATGGATTTCTATTAATTATCAAGGAGAAAAAGTGTTTTTGTGGATCCCCCCTTTCCCTAAGCCGTATGTTCTCTTTATAGTGGAGAAACCCTAATTAGCATTTACTAAAAACGCGTGATATTGATATGCATGAATATCTTCCTTATTTAGCTCATGCATATCCTCATCTCTAACTAACTAAAATCTTATCCTGGAATAACTATTTGACTATACCATGACTAAGTATTCTACCAGAAGGAACTAAACTTAGCCTACCAGGACTAACTATGATAATAACCTTACCAGCAGGAACTACATACCCGCCAGTAGGAACTACTACTCTACCAGTAGGAACTACATACCTACTAGTAGAAACTAAGTATTACAAATATTCCTAATAATCCTCCCCTAAACTGGAATTTAACTAAATTAATTTCCAGTTTCTGGATAGATCTTCAAACTTGAACCTTGAGGATAGAAATATGAACTTTACAGCAACATCCAATCTGCTTGAGTCTTGAGTTGAACACATGAAACTTCGGCACATATCTGTATTTTGCAGACAAACACCTTCAAGAGACTTGATTAGTATTGAACATTGAGTAGATCTTGTGTCAAGCAGATTGATCTTCATAGCCTTAGAACAGAACATCAAAAGTCTTGTTGAACTTGAACATCAAAAGGCAGCAACGTTGAAGAAGCAGCAGGAAACCTTGAACCAATAATAGACTTTGGAACCACCTCAGCTACATGAGTAGATTTGATAAGCCTTTACCAAGTAGCTACTCACTCTTGGGCTAGCTAATTCTTTGGTGGAATCATGACATCACCCTGGTGAATTAGTAACCAGTCCAACTCTTAGAACATGAATCAATGGTGAATTGGAATACCCTAATGATTTTTGGCAAATCATCACAGCCATAAACGGATTTTATATGTCTTTACCTGTAGCCGTTTGCTCAGGACTAGCCAACTCTTTGTTGTGATAACAAGGTGAGTTGATTACCCTACAATTTTTAGCAAATTGTCAGCTATCAACGGATTTGTTAAGTCTTTACCAAAAGCCGTTTGCGTTTGGACTAGCCAATCCTTTGGTTCCCAATAAGGGCATTATCCATGGTGGATTGATGACCATTTCAACTCTCAGCAAAAGAAGCATGGGTGAGTTAAATACCCTATAGTTTTGAGCAAACTATTAAAGCTATCAACGGATTTGAGAATCACACCAGAGCCGTACCCTCATGGTGAATCAACTCTTTCTTGTCTGTGAGACATGGTGAGTTGAACACCATTTGTTGTGTGGTGGTTAACCAACACCCAAACCCTGAAAATTTCTCTTTTTGTTCAAAATGTGTTGCAATAAAACCAAGCAGCATGCCAAAAACTGTTTCCAGATCCAAAACTTGGTGCACACTCAAAAATGTTTATGTCACACTGTACAAAAGCTAATAAGTATAGAGGTTCTACATAAAAACTTTAAATATCAAAAATATATTTTTAATAGCAAAAAGATTTATGATATATAATAAACTTAACAGTACCATTCATGAACCTCAGGACGCTTGTAATCAGAAATTTGTTTCTTGAGAAAGGCAATCAACTGAACCGCAGTGGAAGTTCATTACCCACTGTTCCGTGACAAATCTCTAGCTGATGATCGAGCATCCTTTCGATAAGGTTATAGTGAGGGGATACTTCTTGTCCACAAACATATGTATAACCAGTCCACTAATTGTCTCCAACACATAAACACCAGAAAAAGAATATAGCTTCCAGTTTTGAATACTCCAGGTGTATTGGTTCTTCCAAAAATCACTACCATCATTCACGTCAGGTGAATCTATCAAAATCTTAAGATCTCCTCAAAGAACAAGACCAACTCCCTCAGCTTTCTGATCTTGATAAAACGTCATCACGCGACCATAAATCATCATCAAGTCTGCTCGAGTGACCAAGTGAAGGATTTCCCTAAGGCTTGTGAAGTACTTGCGAGAGTTGTCTAGTCTGTAGATGGCATTAATCGATCCTAACCTCGTAGGCAATAACTCCCGGTCAACAACAGCATATAAATAAACAGGTGTTTCACAATCAGAAGCAGAATCCTCATCAGAAGCATACTTAATGCACAATTTGTGTTCAGCGTCAGGATCTCCTTCTTCAATTGGAATGGTAGATTGAGAAGTATGAACACCTTTTCTGCCTAATAGCTTCTTCTTGGTACCAACCTTCTTGAGTGAGGAGGCAGTTTGTTGTACTTTAGAAGCAATGTTAGAAGGAACTTCAACATCCTCTACTGTAGCTTCCTGAGAAGGAACTTCAACTTGAGCTTCTGGAATATTCTGAGAATGAGAAGGAGCATCAACTTTCTCTCGTGAAACATCTTGAGAAGGAGCTTCAACTTCTACTTCAACATCACCAGTCTTGAGTTTCTTTGAAGAGGCATTAGTCATTGGACTACCATCTCTTTTCAGACCCCTTGTGAATGCAACAACTCTTTGAATCTTATCAAACTCTTCTTGAAGCTGTGCAGGAGAGAGTTTTTAAACTTGAGCCATAGTCCAACCAGTAGTGTATACAGCAGGGCCTTGATTCTTCACATAAGTTCTCATATATTGCCTGAGCTGAGCTGGTGTCATAGGCCTATCCCTCCGTTCTTGAGCCCGTTGCTTAGCAAGTTCTTTTCTCCGAGAATTGACCAAAGCAACCATCTTGGCTGCAAAATCATCATCAGGAAAATCTACCCCAAAAATTGTGGAAGATAAGTCTGGATTTGCTTGAAGACGAGCCAGAATTATATCCTAAGTAGCATCTGAGTAGTTTGCAGCAGATGCAAGAACCTCTCGCTGTCTCTTTCTTTGGTCTTCAGTCATCTCAAAGTCTTGAGACATCTGCCTAGCTAAATTAGCATCCTTCATAAGAGATTCAGCTCTTTGCTTTTCCAAATCTGCTAGTTCTTGAGCTTGTAATCTCTGAGCAGCCTCCTAACCTAGTCTTTCTTATTCCAATTGCTTGAAAGTCTTATCTTGAGTTAGAGTAGGTTCTTCAATAGCAACACCTTTTCCCTTTCTGGGATCTTTGACAGGTGATGAAGGAGTAGCAGTTGTAGTACCACTCCTAGCATGAATTGGTTCATCAGCAGAAATAGAACTATTGGTAGGAACAATAGTGCTACCAGGAGAAACGGTTGAAGGACCAGTAGGAGCAACACCAGAAGGAACATCAGTAGGAACATCAGTAGTAGGATCATAAGAACAAGCAGCAGGATTACTAGAAGCACCACCAGGAGATTTAGTGGAATCAACAGTCACAGCTGCATTAGCCAATGCATGTAGAGCATCCAAATCCACATCTTGCTCTCCTCCGTCTTCTTTGTCAGAATCACTCACAACCACCTTCCTTTTCTTTATCTTGAGTTTCACTTCCATTGCTTTGACTTGTTTGACCAACTTTCCCACCACATCCTTAAATAGCTTCTTGTGTGCCTTGAGCTCAGTTTCCAAAGAATTTACTTTCTGCACAAGAGTAGAAACTACAGAGGACAAAGCAGTTAGAGTAATAGGGTCCTCTGCACCTCCTGAAGTGTGACCTGCAGGGGAAGCTTGAGTGGACCTTGGTGGAAATGCATGGAAAGAACCTCCCAAAGGTTCATCATCCACATTGGTGGAAGTGAAAGGTGCATCATTAGTCTCTTGGACTTGTGAAAAAGAAGCAATATCTGGGTCTGAACTTTGACCATGCTCAAAGACTGGAGCAATAGGGTCAGAAGTTTGTTGTCTTGGGGGTGCAGTCAAATGGTCTTGAGGTTGGTCAGTCTCAGGCATAGGCTCAGGAATAGGTTCAGGTATGATTTGTGGGACAGTTGGTGCAACTACCCCTGCACCTTCACCTGCTTGAGAAAGCATAGCAGCTAAAAGTGGCATAGGTTGCCCCTCAAAGTTGAGCTTCATATTAGCAAAAAGTTTACTAGATAGCTTGAACACTTTGTATGGTGTTGTATTACTAGTTTCTATAGCCAAAATGGTTTGAAGAAATCTAGGATACATTAAAAACTTTTTAGCATTGCCTATGTTACTAACCATCCCCTTAAAAATGTAACTAGACCAGTTAAATTTCCTCCTATCAGATAGACAAATAAGAGCAACAGCAATTGGGCTACCAAATTGATCCCAACTACCAGACTTGGTACTGAGACAGTGAAGAATGGTGTGAACCAAAAACCTCCATTGAGGTGAAAACTTATTCTTGTAAAAGGTTAACTTGCCTTCAGTGACATATCCAAGATTATCCATTCCAGAGTATATGTCCGCAATGGGTAAATCATCAATACCACCATCATCAGCTAATTGAAGTTGACCCCTTACTGAGTCCTCAGTAATTGTGTAG
Source organism: Tanacetum coccineum (assembly GCA_026074375.1). Classification (NCBI taxonomy): domain Eukaryota; kingdom Viridiplantae; phylum Streptophyta; class Magnoliopsida; order Asterales; family Asteraceae; genus Tanacetum; species Tanacetum coccineum. The sequence continues at coordinate 35,475 of BQNB010005022.1, read as the reverse complement.
GGAGTCGCATCAATGGTAGCTAGGATAGCTGGAGGGCCTAACTCAGGAGACCTGAGTGTAGCCGTAGACCAGAATTGTTTGACTAATGAGTCAAAGATGATGGGGTTAATGGTAAGAGCATACCTAATGTGAGAAGCCCCCAAAAAGTCAAGAATCTGATAATAATCATCACTGCCTTTAGGTTTTTGCAAGTAACCCACTTTGTTATGTTCATTCCTGTATCTTAGTGCGGCCATTGATGCTGTGGAGATAAGGTTGAGATTTTGTGCTGGGTGTTGATCGTAATTGTGAGTTGATACTGGTAGAGAATGGTAATTTAATATATATATATAGAGAAATGATCTCAATTCCTATTGGGCCATTTGGAAATTAGGGTTTGATGGAAAAATAAATAAATAACTGTTAAAATGTGAGAAAACAGTAATTATCCATTTAAGTAGAAAACCCTTTGACTAATAAAATGACACCAATATCTTAAATGTAACTTTTAATGAAGATAAAACTCAATTTAATCTATCAGTACGAACAGACATAACCAGCACAAAGAAAAGTCAACCAGAAGTAAAATTAACATTACCAGTAGGAAGTGGTCTACCAGTAGGAAAAATGAAAACTACCAGTAGGAACTCTGGTTACACCAGAGGGAACACTTGAACTACCAGTATGAACACTTTGGGATCAAAATAAAACTACGTGGTCCATGTAGAACACTAGAAAAGGACTAATCCACCCTCTTGAACCATTAGTATGCAAAAGATTAGGCCAATACACACAAAACAGATACAATAAAATGGAAAGGAAAATTAACTACCAGAATGAACTAATTATAGACAAGCAAGAGGAACTAAAACTACCAGTAGAAAAAGTTAAAACTACCAGGAGAAAGATACAACTACTAGGAGAACCATATTGTAGCACGAAAAACTAAGTGGTAAAAAAAATTTAAAAACCAATATTATAGAAAATTTTACAACAACAGTCCTCCCCTTGGACTCAAATCCTCCCCTCAATCATAGTATCTATGGATTGAGCATCCCAATGTTAACCACAAGATGATTAAACCTAGGTCCATCAAATGCCTTGGTTAACAAATCAGCCACATTATCATCAGTATGTATTTTAAGCACTTGAATAAGTTTCTTTTCATTAGCATCTCTTATGAAATGGTGCCTAATTTCTATGTGCTTAGTCCGTTGCTGAAAAACTGGGTTTTTAACTATGCAAATAGTACTTTGGTTATCAATGAAGATCTTGGTATTCATAAAGTTATACCCATAATCTAACAACTGATTTTGGATCCAGAGTACCTGACCACAACAGTTAGCAGCAGCAACATACTCAGCTTCTTGCATTTCCATGAGATCAACCTCCTACCCAGAAACTGACATCCACCAGTTGTGGATTTCCTATCCTTGTTTGCCCCAGCATAATCACTGTCACTATAAGCTTCAAGCATAAAAAGTGACTCTCTATGGTACCATAAGCCCAACCTGGGTTGGCCTTTAAGATACTTGAAAATCTTCTTCACTGCTTCCAAATTTGAAGTAGTAGGAGTGACTTGAAACCTTGAACAAGCAAAAAAACAAGAAAAGTCTAAAATCCCATAAGAATCCTAAGAAAAATAAGCTGGCTAGCCCAACTTATCGAATAAGCTCTAAAAAGCCACTAATAAGCCACGAAGTGGCTTGGGCTTATAAGGCCCAAAAAGTGGTCAAGTATTAAGTGGAAGAAAGAGCTCACGGATGAGCTATTGAAGCACAATGGTAAGAGTAAGGGTTTGTGTGCAGGAGGTCGTGGGTTCAAGTCCCACTCTCAACCTTTTTGCAATTTTTTTTATTTTTGAAAACTTATAAAAGAAAAGTTATAGAGGACACTTTTTTGAACTACTTTAATAAAATAACCATAAGCTCAAACTCAATTTTAAACACAAAATCAGCTTTTGAAACAAGCTGTTACAGAAAGTGGGCTTATGAAAGCCAAAAAGCTGTTTTTCATTCAAACACTAGCATAGACTTCAATTAAGCTTCATTTTCAAATCCAAAAGCTGTTTCTGAAAGCTTATAATATCTAGTAACTAAGTTTAATAAGCTAACTAATCTAATAACACTTTAAGTCCACTGAATTTAAGGATCTAAGCTGCAAACTCAGGAAATAACACTTTTAGCTCAAAAACCAATTAAGCTATAATCTTCAATAAGCAACAACAGAAGCTTATCTTTTGAAAACTTATCACTCTACTATTAAGCTAAAAATCCAAATCATAAAAACTAATCCTTCAAGTTTGAAATTTAAGAATGAGAATCAAAATCTTACTAGCTACTATTTTTGGTTTTTTTAGAATTCTTATGAAATTGAGAAACTAATTTACCCTAGATAACAAGCTAGAAATTGAAAGACCAGTTTTAAACTAACTTAACTAACATGTAAACTCTAAGCCTACTGAATTTTAAGGATTAAAAACTACTTTAGCTAACTTAAATTTGAACTAAGTAGACTGCAGTTTGAAACTGCACTACTCTATCTGATGCACAATCAAAATGGGTTATACCCAATTGCAGCTGACCTTAAGGGTCAAACTAGCTTTGTACACACCAAATGAGTGTGTACAAACATCAAATAAACAATATCCAAGCTTGAGAAAGCTTGGATCAAAAATCTCTTACTAGCTTAAATAGAAAATTTCCCCTGGTGCACAGACTTAAAAATTAAGCTTTAACTTGCTAAATTTTAAAATTTAATCTATGAAACTAACTTCATTACTGGTTTTAAGTGATTATGAAACTGATTTAAGCAATTAGCACAACTAAATTTGACTTTTAGAGGTCAAATATCACTAATCCAAACACTCCTTTAGAATTTTCAAAATCCATTTAAGCTTATAATATTGAAATCTATTGAACAAAGTTTGAATACCAGATAATAACTAACTTATAATCACCTTAATAAAGCTATAACAACAAACAAATAAGCCAGAATCTAACAGCTACTTATTATGCTAATATTTTTTGATTTTTAATGATTTTTAAGACAAAACATGAAAATCTAGGATCTATACTACTAAACTGAAAAACAGATAATCAAACATATTCAATAAGCATAATAAGATGACAATAAGCACAAATAAGCAAGATTATAAGCAAAATAAGGTTATGTGATGGATAAAAAGGGATAATAATGACTTGTTCATCACATTCTGAGTCTGAATCAGCATCTTGTATACCTGCAGGGTTAGTTGAAGCTTCGTGTGTTCCTGCAGATTGGTTAGCTTTATCATTGTTTATAGCCTAAAGAATCAGTCAAATAATCGAGGTCAAAATACCATTCATGACCAAGACCCTGTACATTAGGTTTTTCCTCAAGATACCGCAGATTCATCGTCTCTTCTACCCTTTTAGTAGGCACATTGTACACCCTGTAGGCTTTATTACTTGCAGAGTATCCAACAATGTAGCCTTCATCAGCCTTCCCATCAAACTTACCCAAATGATCACTTGTGTTTAGAATGGTCACATGACACCCAAAGGGTTTAAAATGACTGACGGAAGGAATGTTCCCAGTCAATAAGGCTAGGGTCTAATTATGAGGACTAGTTCCAACACTCTATTCTAGCATAAAAGCTGTTCTTACGGCTTCAATCCATAAACTTTGTAGTAACTTAGAGTCAGCCAACATAGTTCTAGCTGCCTCTATGAGGGTTCTATTTTTCCTCTTAGCAACCCTATTTTGTTGCGGGGTTCTGGCATTACTATAGTCCCTCTGTATCCTTTTTGACCCACAGAGTTCAATAATTTGAGCATTTTTAAACTCTGTACTATTATCACATCTTATGGCTTTTACCTTTTTGTTCAACTGGTTTTTTCCATACAAGATTAAAGAAGTCTTAAGGATAGGGAATAGGTCTCATCCTTTTGTTCTTAAAAGAAAAACCAACAAAACCCTGCTATAGTTCATTAGTTGATCACATGGCAGTCATATTTGTGGTCAATGACTTTAATTGATGTAGTGATCCAAAGAGGTCCAGATGAAACAATTGACAAGGTTCAGACTGGAGTCACTGCAGTAATGGCCTTATAAGAGCTTTGGTGTTTGCTTGCTTTAAACTTGCAACACAAGTATGGTCATTCTTGGAAAGTTTAAGGGGTAGTCCTCTAACTAAGTTACCCTTTACCAAACTCCTATGCCATTGCACAGATTCATCAACTGAGGCTTTTGCCACCAAACAAGCCAAATTTTCCTTGGGACTGAGATTATTCAAGTTAATGGTGTAACGATTATGTTTCCTTAGAACCCTAAGTAGCACCATACTTTCATCTGGAAGCATAAAGTCCTTCGATAGCACAAGGACATTAGTGTATGTGAAGAGGAACTCTTATTTTTCTTGCATAATATGAGAGACGGAGAACAAGTTGAATTGTTGTAGTTCCTTCACATAGTAGACATTTTCAAAATCCAGTGTGGGAGTTCTGATTGAACCTAGCACTTGTAACATCTGACCTTCTTCTTATTGAACCTAGCAGATTCCTTCTTATCAAAATCAATCTTCCTTCCACTTTCTGCTTCAAACTTGTGTACTCTAACTGTAATAAGCATAGCCTATTTTCCATTTTAAGTCATTCCTCCAGATTAGTTTTTCTATCTGATCAAAATCTTTATAAGCAGTTGGTGATTCTGCATCAGTATCAACAATCAAAATATTAAAGAACATCTCAATTACCATTACATATTGTAGAGAACCAGTCTTAGAGTTTGATGGGAAACAGTATAGTAGATGAAAGTTTAGCTTGGACTAATCTGCATATGACATCTTTTTGCTAGCACTGGCGGTTCTAACAAATGCAGAATGGTTAGACTACAGATGGCTTAAGGAAAAAGTAGATATCTTTGATATCTACCTCAAGTCGTCTTTAACTTATAGTACAAATAATCAATAGACAGAAGTTCATGTCCACCTTTGTTTTCAAGGTTTTAAGCTACATGGGACATGATGAAGGCAAAGCTCTTAGAAACTTAAGATTAATATCTTCATCCTCAGGCTTGGCCTTGAGTTGGTTAAGCTGACTCAGAATCTTCTGCATCCTGTCATATCCTTTGTGCAATCCCTCTGCTTCACTAATTCTGAACTCTAAAAATTCTTGCTTCAGGCAAAGACCTTTCTCATCTTCTTGGATTCGACGTTTCCACCAAACCGTAGGCTTTGACTTGATTTCCATATATCCCTTAGCATCATCCATATATGGAAATTCAGCCACATGATCATCTGGATAATAGACTGAAGCAAGGTAGTTCTTGCCTTTGATTCCCTCTGAACAACAATGTGTTCATTTGCAGTCGTTGGGGGAAGAATAATAACCCTTCCATCATGATCTCTTCCAGTCCTCTTCAAGCTATTGCCATTTTAAATAACCTTCCAGATATTCATATCATTGTTTGTGATATCCATTTATTCACATTTTCATAGCCCAGACCTAACTCATCCTTTTTAAATAAGGAATCTTTGCATTGTTGTTTGAGACAGTGGTAATGATTTGAGGTTGAATGTTTCATTGTTGTTGAGGAATGGTGGCTTCACTATGAACACTAGCATCATCGCTTTCATTGTCAGATCCTGCCATTTTAAAGGTGTAAAGAGATGTTTGGTTGTAAGGTTTATAAGGATCTTAAATCTAGGAATATTTTTCTTATGAGAGACTCTCAACAAGCTCTGATACCACTTGTTGGATCCCACTCTAGATAGATCTTTACTGCCTGTTAAGGATGGTGATTAACCTATGTAATCACAAGCTAATCACAAGAGGTGGACTCTTGCTTTAAGATAAGTAATGTCTATGCGATCTAAACACAACTAATAAGAAGAACATGACTAATAAAACTAAAAGATCCTTCTATGGATTTCTATTAATTATCAAGGAGAAATGTGTTTTCTTGATCTGTCAATTTCCCTAAGCCGTAGGTTCTCTTTATAGTGGAGAAACCCTAATCAGCATTTACTAAAAACGCGTGAGATTGATATGCATGAATATCTTCCTTATTTAGCTCATGCATATCCTCATCTCTAACTACTAAATCTTATCCTGGATTAAACTATTGATCTCTACAGACTAAGTATTCTACCTGTAGGAAATACTTAGCCTACCAGGGACTAAACTTATGATAATAAACCTTTACAGCAGGAAACTACATACCTCGCCAGTTAGGAAACTACTTCTATACCAGTAGGATTACACACTACAGTAGAAACTAAGTATTACAAATATTCCTAACAATCCTCCCCTAAACTGTAATTTAACTAAGTTCATTTCTAGTTTCTAGATCGATCTTCAAACTTGAACCTTGAGGATTGAAATATGAACTTTACAACAACATCCAATCTGCTTGAGTCTTGACTTGAACACATAAAACTTCTGCACATATCTGTATTTCTTCAAACAAACACCTTCAAGAGACTTGATTAGCATTGAACATTAAGCAGATCTTGTGTCAAGCAGATTGGTCTTCATAGCCTTGGAACCGAACATCAAAAGTCTAATTGAACTTGAACATTAAAAGGCAACAACGTTGAAGAAGATGCAGGAAAACTTGAACCAGCAACAGACTTTGGAACCACCTCAGCTACATGAGTAGATTTGATAAGCCTTTTTCAAAGTAGCTACTCCACTCTTGGGACTAGCTAATTCTTTGGTGGAAATCTTGACATCACCCTGGTGATTAGTAACTAGTCAAATCTTAGACATTAATCAATGGTGAATTGGAATACCCTAATGATTTTTGGTAAATCATCACAGCCATAAATAGATTTTATATGTCTTTACCTATAGCCGTTTGCTCAGGACTAGCCAACTCTTTGTTGTGATAACAAGGTGAGTTGATTACCCTATAATTTTTAGCAAATTGTCAGCTATCAACGGATTTGTTAAGTCTTTACCAAAAGCCGTTTGCGTTTGGACTAGCCAATCCTTTGGTTCCCAATAAGGGCATTATCCATGGTGGATTGATAACCATTTCAACTCTCAGCAAATGAAGCATGGGTAAGTTAAAGACCCTTAGTTCTTGAGCAAAACTATTAAAGCTAATCAACATATTTGAGAATCTCACCAGAGCCTACCCTCATGGTGAATCAACTCTTTAATGTCTGTGTGACATGGTGAGTGTACAACCATTTGTTGTGTGCTGGTTAACCAACACCCAAACCCTAAAAATGTCTCTTTTTGTTCAAAATGTGTTGCTATAAAACCAAGCAGCATGCCAAAAACTGTTTCCATATCCAAAACTTGGTGCACACTCAAAAATGAATATGTCACAATGTGCAAAAGCTAATAAGTATAGTGGTTCTACATAAAAACTTTATATATCAAAAATATATTTTAAATAGCAAAAAGATTTATGATATATAATAAACTTAACAGTACCATTCATGAACCTCAGGACACTTGGAATCAGAAATTTGTTTCTTGAGAAAGGCAATCAACTGAACCGCAGTGGTAAGTTCATTACCCACTGTTCCATGACAATCTCCAGCTGTTGGAGCGAGTTCCTTTCGATAAGGTTTATAGTGAGGGATATCTTGTCAAACAACATTTGTATAAACCAGTCATAACTGTCTCTAACACATGAACACCAGAAAAAGAATATAGCTTCCAGTTTTGAATACTCTAGGTGTGTTGGTTCTTCTAAAAATCACTACCATCATTCACTTTAGGTGAATCCATCAATATCTTAAGATATCCTCAAAGAACAAGACCAACTTCCTCAGCTTTCTTATCTTGATAAAATGTTATCACGCAGCCATAAATCGTCATCAAGTCTGCTCTAGTGACTAAGTGAAGGATTTCCCTAAGGCTTATGAAGTACTTGCGAGAGTTGTCTAGTCTGTAGATAGCATTGATCGATCCTAACCCCGTAGGTAATAACTCTCGGTCAACAACATCATATAAATGAACATGTGTATCACAATCAGAAGCAGAATCCTCATCAGAAGCATACTTAATGCACAATTTGTGTTCAGCGTCAGGATCTCCTTCTTCAATTGGAATGGTAGATTGAGAAGTATGAACACCTTTTCTGCCTAATAGCTTCTTCTTGGTACCAACCTTCTTGAGTGAGGAGGCAGTTTGTTGTGCTTTAGAAGCAATGTTAGAAGGAACTTCAACATCCTCTACTGTAGCTTCCTGAGAAGGAACTTCAACTTGAGCTTCTGGAATATTCTGAGAATGAGAAGGAGCATCAACTTTCTCTCGTGAAACATCTTGAGAAGGAGCTTCAACTTCTACTTCATGTGGAACACCGTGAGAAGGAGCTTTCTATCGTCTACTTTAAACATCCTACCAGTCTTGATTTCTTTGAAGAGGCATTAGTCATTGGACTACCATCTCTTTTCAGACCCCTTGTGAATGCAACAGCTCTTTGAATCTTATCAAACTCTTCTTGAAGCTGTTCAGGAGAGAGTTTTTGAACTTGAGCCATAGTCCAACCAGTAGTGTATACAGCAGGGCCTTGATTCTTCACATAAGTTCTCATATATTGCCTGAGCTGAGCTGGTGTCATAGGCCTATCCCTCCGTTCTTGAGCCCGTTGCTCAGCTAAGTTTATTTTCTCCAAGGAATTGGACCAATGCTACCATTTGGCTGCAAATCATCTCACAAAAAATTATGGAAGAAAAGTCTGGATTTGGCTGAAGACGAGCAAAATTTTTCCCTAGAGCAGCATCTGAGTATTTTACAGTAGATGCAAGAACCTCTTGCTGTCTCTTTCTTTGGTCTTCAGTCATCTCAAAGTCTTGAGACATCTGCCTAGCTAAATTAGCATCCTTCATAAGAGATTCAGCTCTTTGCTTTTCCAAATCTGCTAGTTCTTGAGCTTGTAATCTCTGAGCAGCCTCCCAACCTAGTCTTTCTTCTTCCAATTGCTTGAAAGTCTTATCTTGAGTTGGAGTAGGTTCTTCAATAGCAAAACACCTTTTCCACTTTCTGGAATCTTTGATCAGGTGATGAAGGATGTCGCCTGTTGTTAGTACCACTCCTAGCATGAATTGGTTCAGCAGCAGGAATAGAACTACTGGTAGGAACAATTGTGCTACCAGGAGAAACAGTTGAAGGACCAGTAGGAGCAACACCAGAAGGAACATCAGTAGTAGGAACATCACTAGTAGGATCATAAGAACAAGCAGCAGGATTACTAGAAGCACCACCAGGAGATTTTGTGAATCAAACAGTCACAGTTGCATTAGCCAATGCATGTAGAGCATCCAAATCCACATCTTGCTCTCCTCCGTCTTCTTTGTCAGAGCACACTCACAACCACCTTCCTTTTCTTTGTCTTGAGTTTTACTTCCATTGCTTTGACTTGTTTGACCAACTTTCCCACCACATCCTTAAATAGCTTCTTGTGTGCCTTGACCTCAGTTTCTAAAGAATTTACTTTTTGCCCAGGAATAGAAAACTACAGAGGACAAAGCAGTTAGAGTAATAGGGATCCACCTGCACCTCCTGAGTGTGGACTTCAAGGGAAGCTAAGTGGGAATTGGTGGGAAATGCTGGAATGAACCTCCCAATGGTTCATCAATCACACATTGGTGGAAGTGAAAGGTGCATCATTAGTCTCTTAGACTTGTGAAAAAGAAGCAATATCTGGGTCTGAACTTTGACCATGCTCAAAGACTGGAGTAATAGGGTCAGAAGTTTGTTGTCTTGGGGGTGCAGTCAAATGGTCTTGAGGTTGGTCAGTCTCAGGCATAGGCTCAGGAATACTTTCAGGTATGATTTGTGGGACAGCTGGTGCAACTACCCCTGCACCTTCACCTGCTTGAGAAAGCATAACAGCTAAAAGTGGCATAGGTTTCCCCTCAAAGTTGAGCTTCATATTAGCAAAAGTTTACTAGATCAGCTTGAATACTTTGTAATGGTTGTTGTATTACTAGTTCGTTAAGCCCAAAATGGTTTGAGAAATCTAGGAGTACATTAAAAGATTCTAGCATTGCCTATGTTCTAAACCATCACCTTACAAAAATGTAACAGACAGTAAATTTCCTCCTTTCAGATCAGAAAATAAGAGCAACTGCTAAATTGGGCTTACAAATTGATCCCCAATACCAGACTTGGTATTAAGACAATGAAGATTGGTGTGGACCAAAAACTCCATTGAGATGAAAAATTATCTTGTAAAAGGTTAACTTGCCCCTTCAGTGACATATCCAAGATTATCCATTCCAGAGTATATGTCCGCAATGGGTAAATCATCAATACCACCATCATCAGCTAATTGAAGTTGACCCCTTACTGAGTCCTCAGTAATTGTGTAGGGAGTCGCATCAATGGTAGCTAGGATAGCTGGAGGGCCTAACTCAGGAGACCTGAGTGTAGCCGTAGACCAGAATTGTTTGACTAATGAGTCAAAGATGATGGGGTTAATGGTGAGAGCATACCTAATGTGAGAAGCCCCCAAAAAGTCAAGAATCTGATGATAATCATCACTGCCTTTGGGTTTTTGCAAGTAACCCACTTTGTTATGTTCATCCCTGTATCTTAGTGCGGCCAACACTCGTGATGCTTTGGACGATAAGGTTGTGATTGTTGTTGTGGGTGTTGTTTTTTTTAATCGCAAATTGGTGAGTTGAATATGGTAAGAATGGTAATTTAATTTATATAGAGAAATGATCTCAATTCCTATTGGGCCGTTTGGAAATTAGGGTTTGATGGAAAAATAAATAAATAACTGTTAAAATGTGAGAAAACAGTAATTATCCATTTAAGTAGAAAACCCTTTGACTAATAAAATGACACCAATATCTTAAATGTAACTTTTAATGAAGATAAAACTCAATTTAATCTATCAGTTCGAAACATTACAATAACCAGCACAAGACAAGTCACCCATAAGTAAAATTAACATTACCACGTAGGAAGTGGTTACCAGTAGGAAAAATGAAAAACTACCAGTAGGAACTCTGGTTACACCAGAGGTGACACTTGAACTACCAGTATGAACACTTTGGCATCAAAATAAAACCACGTGGTCCATGTAGAACATTAGAAAAGGAATCCACCCTCTTGAACCATAAGTCTGCTAAAGATTAGGCCAATACACACAAAACAGATACAATAAAATGGAAGAGGAAGAAAATTAACTACTCAGAATGAAATAATTATAGACAAGCAAGAGGAACAATAACTACAGGAGAAAGATACAACTACTAGGATGAACCATATTGTAGCACGGAAAACACTAAGTGGTTAAAAAAAAATTAAAAACAATATTATAGAAAATTTTGCACAAACAACATTCCTCCCCCTTGGACTCAAATCCTCCCTCAATCATAGTATCTATGGATTGTGCATCCAATGTTTACCTCAAGATGATTAAACCTAGGTCATCATATGCCTTGGTTAACAAATCAACCACATTATCATCCGTATGTATTTTAGAACTTGAATAAGTTTATTTTCATTAGCATTCTTATGAAATGGTGCTAATTCTATGTGCTTAGTCCATTGGTGAAAAATAGGGGTTTTTAACTCTGCAAAGGTACCTTTGGTTATCAATAAAGATTTGGTATCATAAAGTTATACCCATATTCTAACACTGATTTTGGATCCAGAGTACCTGACCACATCCAGTTAGCAGCAGCAACATACTCAGCTTCAGTGGAAGAGGTAGCCACAATTGTTTGCTTCTTGCATTGCCATGAGATCAACCTCCTACCCAGAAACTGACATCCACCAGTTGTGGATTTCCTATCCTTGTTTGCCCCAGCATAATCACTGTCACTATAAGCTTCAAGCACAAAAGGTGACTCTCTAGGGTACCATAACCCCAACTTAGGTTGGCCTTTAAGATACTTGAAAATCTTCTTCACTGCTTCCAAATTGGAAGTAGTAGGAGTGACTTGATTCCTTGAACAAGCACTGACTGCAAACATTATATCAGGCCTTGAAGCTGTCAAGTACATTAGTGAACCTATCATGGATCTGTACAAGTGTACATTTACAGGATTATCAGGTTCATTCTTGGACTTAGGCTTTGGAGCTTCATAGGGTGTAGTGGCAGTCCTGACACTCTCCAAATCAAACTTCTTCAGGATCTCTTGCACATACTTGTCTTGGCTGATAAAAATTCCATCAAGTCTTTGCTGAACTTGTAATCCTAGGAAGAAAGTAAGTTCTCCCATAGCACTCATTTCAAATTCTCCCTTCATCAAGGCCTCAAATTCATCACACCAGGCCTTCTTTGTAGATCCAAAGATGATGTCATCCACATAAACTTGTACCAGGATGATATCTCTTTTGTGCTTCTTAAGAAAGAGAGTCTTGTCAATGGTGCCTCTTCTGTAACCATGTTTCAGCAAAAAGGTAGAAAGGGTTGCATACCAAGCTCTTGGTGCTTGATGAAGTCCATATAGAGCTTTGACTACCTTGTAGACCTTCTTGGGATATTGAGGATCCACAAATCCCTTAGGTTGAGTGACATATACCTCCTCATCAATGCTTCCATAAAGAAACGCACTCTTAACATCCATCTGATAAACCATAAATCCCATGTAAGAGGCAAATGCTAAAAACAATCTGATTGCCTCTATTCTTGCAACTGGAGCAAAGACTTCATCATAATCAATGCCCTCCTCCTGTCTGTGTCCTTGAGCTACAAGTCTAGCCTTGTTTCTGACAACAATCCCCCTGGCATCTCTCTTGTTTTTGAGTATCCACTTAGTCCCAATAGCATATTTACCTTCAGGCAAATCAACAAGAATCCATACATTTTGAAACTTGAACTGTTGCATTTCTGCCTGCATAGCATCAACCCAGCTTGGATCTTCAAGAGCCTGAGCTACACTTCTTGGTTCAACTTGAGAAAGAAAACAAGCAAACAGACAATGCTGAAAGTCTGTGTGATTGTTTCTTTGTTGATCCTGAATATAACTGAGGAAAGCAGTTTCACCAGTAGTTTTCTTGTGAACCTGACTTCTTGTTTGAACAGATGAATTTGGTTCCCCAATAATTAGAGATTGAGGATGTACTGTATTGATCCGCTTAGTTGCCACAGGACTGACTTCCACAGTTGATGCTAAATTGTTTAGATCAGCACCAAACTCATCATCATAGGATGTAGAAGAGAAAATACCAGGTGAGGGTACATTATTTCCAAGGTCTGATGGACTGGAGAATCGAGTTGTAGGCTCAGCATCAAAGAATGAGTCAGTTGGACTACCAGAAGGAACTGGAACACCACCAGTAGGAACTGAAACATCACTAGGAGAAACCATTGTATCACCAGAAGGAACTGGGATGCTACCAGTAGGAACTGGTATGCTACCAGGAGGAACTGTTTTTGCACTTGCTCTCTTCTGAAGTTCCTCAGCATCTTTTGCAAACCCCAATCCAAGTCTCTCAGCATCAGAGGTGGCTCTTTGTTCCTGATCTTTCAGCCTTGCAAGCTCCTGTTGAAAAATGTCTTCAGCAGTATCAACTAGTACACCATTACTGTGAGCATCAGATGTATCTTTAGGCTCAGCTCCTGGAATGTTGTTGGAAGGATAAGAGGGGACTAGAATAACTTGCTCATCACTGTCAGAATCTGAATCATCATCCTGGAAACCTGCAGGGTTAGAAGAAACATCTTGTGTACCTGCAGACTGATTAGCTTTATCACGATTATAGCCTAAGGAATCAGTTAAATAGTCAAGATCAAAAGACCACTCATGACCAATTCCCTGGATATTAGCCTTTTCCTCTAGAAACCTCAGATTCATTGTTTCTTCAACCCTCTTGTTAGCCATGTTATATACCCTGTAAGCTCTATTACTGGCAGAGTATCCAACAAGATACCCTTCATCAGCCTTCCCATCAAATTTACCCAAATGATCACTGGTATTCAAAATGGTCACATGACACCCAAAGGGTTTAAAATGACTGATGGAAGGAGTCTTCCCAGTCAACAAAGCATAAGGTGTCTTATTGTGAGGGTTTGTTATCAAGACTCTATTTAGGACATAACAAGCAGTACTTACTGCTTCAGTCCAAAACATAGTAGGTAACTTAGAGTCAGCTAACATAGTTCTAGCTGCCTCTATGAGGGTTCTATTTTTCCTCTCAGCAACTCCATTTTGCTGAGGGGTTCTAGCATTACTGTAATCCCTCTTTATCCCTTTTTCCCCACAGAGTTCAATCAATTTTGCATTCTTAAACTCTGTACCATTATCACATCTAATAGCTTTTACCTTTTTATTCAGCTGGTTTTCTACAAGGGAAATAAAGTCCTTAAGGATTGGATATGTCTCATCCTTAGTCTCTAGAAAGAAAACCCAACAAAACCTGCTATAGTCATCAGTGATCACAAGACAGTAGTATTTGTGGTCTATGCTTCGAATGGATGTAGGACCAAAGAGGTCCATATGAAGCAAATGCAAAGGCTCAGAAATGGAACTTACAGCAGTAATGGCCTTATAGGTGGCTTTGTGTTGCTTGCCTTTGCAACAAGCAACACAAGTATGGTCATTTTTGAAAAGCTTTGGGGGAAGACCTCTGACAAGGTTATCTTTTACCAACTTATTCATATTTTTATAGTTCACATGACCCATCCTTCTATGCCACTTTACAGCTTCATCAGAAGAAGCATTGGCCACCAAACAAGCCAAATTTTCTTTGGGAGCAAGATTATTCAAGTTAAAAGAATACAGATTGTGCTTCCTTGGAACTCTGAGTAGCACCATGCTTTCATCTGGGAGTTTGTAATCATTGGAGAGGACAAGACAATCAGTGTCTGTGAAGAGAACTCTATTCTTCTTGTCACAAATCTGAGAGACTGAGAACAAGTTGAATTGTTGAAGTTCCTTCACATAGTATACATTCTCAAAATCCAACTTAGGAGTCCTGATTGTCCCTTTGCCAGTGATTCGCCCTTCACCACCTCCAAAAGTGACTTTGCCACCTTTAAAAGGTTGAAAGTTAGCCAATCTTTCCTTGTTGCCAGTCATACTTCGAGAACAACCACTATCTACTATCCCTTCATCTCCAGCATCTGAATGGAGATTGACCTGTACAGAATTTTACAAAAGAACAATTAGTTTCTAAGGGGGACCCAAGCCATTCCTGACTTGGGTCTGCCTTGTGGATCTGAAAATTTAGGCCATGTAGATATGTGAGATCCACCATTGTTCTTGGGTACCCTGTACACTTTATTTCTATGTGACCTCCAAGAGCAACCTGCTGAGGGCTTAACAGCAGTTTCCCATCCATCCCCAGCATAATGCATTTGATTGTAATAACCATGAGGTCCAAATGGTGTGGAGGTCTGAAAATAAGAACTCGTAGGTGTAGGCAAATGGGCCATAGGTCTAGTAGTACTTTGCCACCAACCGGAAGTAACTGAAGAAGAATTTCTTCTAGCAGCATGAACTGGAGGAAGCCTATTTTGCTTACCAGTAGAAACTGGTTTTGGCCTACCAGTAGAAACTGGTTTTGGCCTACCAGCAGGAACCTGGTTTGGTCTAGCAGCAGGAATAGAGACCTTGCCAGACCTGAGAAGTACTGCTTGTGGGACAAAGTGATTTGACTGAGTGACCCTAGTAGCATTGTCCCAAATTGGTTCCCTTTGAGGATATCCCACACCATCAAAATCATTAGCATATTGTGTCTCATAATAATTACAATCCTTAATGAGATGAAGATAACTACCACATACAAAACAAGACTTTGAAGCAGAAGAATTATTTTTCCTAAAATGACTTGCCTTTTTATTAAAATAACCATTCTTATTACAAGAAGTCCTAGAAGTGTTTTCATTCTTATCAGAACTATTACAAGAGAAACTAGGTAAATCCTGAACAATAATGGGTTCTTGGATAGGTGTCCCAATATTGGACTCAATCTCAGCTTCACTCTCAGATGTGGATACACTGGAAGTAGATGCACAGGAGGTAGAATCCTTTGACTTGGGCTCTGAAGATTTGACACTAGAATCACTGGAGGCAAAGTCATTTAAGTTGACCTCTGAAGACTTGTCACTGTTATCACAAGAGACAAAGTCATTAGACATAGAATTAGAGTCACCAGAGGTTGAGGACTTTGTACCATAAGACATTTGTGATTCATCCAAGTCAATGTGATCTGATAGAGGAGTGTAGTCTCCAGAAAGAGGTGGAGGCACAGCTTTCATACTATCAGCTTTGGCAAACCTACTGAAAAGAGGTCTACCTTTCACTTCTTCAGGAGTAGTGGTAATATTAACACTAAATGCAGAGCATTCCCATCCTATACTCATATTCCCCTATATAGTTCCATTAAATCCCAAACCCACTTTTGTTCTAACAGACATGGACTATCAATTAATCTTAATAGGTTTTTAGACGAAGATGTCCACTTTTTAGTCTTTGCTAAATGATTATCCAGTTTAGTCTGTAAATCTTTCTTTGCTATCTCTACTTCAACATTTATTCTTTCAGAATGTTTCAGTAGATTAGTTGTATTTTCTAATTCAATAGACAATACTCTAATCTTTTCTTCATATCCTAACAGATTTTGCTGATAGACTCTCTTTTGTTTTTCTAATGTTTTAAGAGAGTTTTTATAAGCTTGAACCTGTATATAGTACTCATTATGTTGACTTTGTAATGTATCTCATCTCTCTCTGGCAGTATTCTTAATCAACCACGTGTAATCCCTTCATGACTCACCAAAACCACAAAAGATATACTATCATTCTCACAATTTCACATATGTTTCTCTCTCTAAAATACAGATCTATGTTCTTCATTTGTGTTGCAGTTTTATCATTATCATGAATAAATCTAGTTTTTATAACAAAATCAAGCAAAAGGGGTCATCAAGAAGATGATTTTGAAAGCAAAAATGCTTCTAAAAAATCCACCGGTGACCTCCTCCTGCAGGTGCATTTTTTAGTCGTATTATTTTTCTTGTAAATTCTTATTGAGTGTTTAATTTTTTGGATTTAATGTAAATTCTTAGATTGATGTTTTTTAAATCCTTATTATATGTATTCGTGATTTAGGTTCGTCGGTTGGTGGTGAGCAAGGATTCTAAATTTAATTCGCTTTTATTGTTATCTTTTAGTTTGGGAACATGATTAATTTTGAATTAGGGATAATGGGTGTGAAAAAGTTTTGATTTTGATATTTGGATTTTTTTTATTTTTAGGAAGGCATGCCAGGTATGAATATATATGATGTTTTCTTTATTGAAAGTTTTTTTTATAAATAGTTTGTATTATTTAATACTGCAGGAGTGATGGTAAACTTAGTAATAACTCAAATTGGTGGTTTGTCAAGATTGTAAAGCTCAATATCAGGTAATAAAAATTCTTGCTTAATTTGTATTAGTTGATATGATGAGATGTTGATAATATATTGTTATGTTTGTATAATTTTAGTATTATATGATCGATTCAAGTACATGAGTTACGATGAATTTTAATAGTATAGTTTATTGATAGCACTATATAATAGGAAACCGATTATCCTACAATGCCGTCACTGCTTCATTGATTTGCTTAAACTATCAGAACTTGAATACCCTTTTAGGAAGCTAATATAAGTGCCTTGAAGCACTATGAATATATTGTATGCAAACATGATACTAGAATTAAGTGGTGTTTGGTTTTGTTTTCTAAAACTGATTGTTTGATAATAAATCATAATCGGATATCTAGCTTTTGGATGTGCTTCTGTTCAGCGTCTTTATGGGGTGTTTGGACGCATATTTTTTACAAGTTTATATGCCGTTTTTAGAGCTTTTAAATGTTTTGTTCACATCTTTCAACTGGTGTTTTAAAGCATAAATCGGGGCGTTGGGACAACAGGAATATGGCACGAACATGGCTGATTGGACAGCTGAAATATCAAGCTTTTGTGTGCTATTTTTCACAGCTTTTGTGTGCTTTTTTTACAGCTTTCGTATGTTGTTTTTCTAACTTTTATATGCTGCTTTTACAGCTTCTAACTGCTATTTTTACAGTGTCTCCAATGCGGATTACAAAATGGGTTGTTGGATTGGTGTTCCACATATGTGCATCTTACAAGATGAAGCTGCCGTTGTGTCTTACTTTTTTACCTGAGGTATGTCATCAGGTTATGAAATAGGTCAAATGGGTCAAACATGTATATATTCTCACAAAGTGTATTTTTGAGGGTTAATACATTAGAAACTAATGAACTTAACTTTTCATTAGTATGCTCAAAGTAGACAAAAAAGATGGTTTTTTCACATAATGGCGTCGGACCTCTTTACAACCATTTGGACTATCCCTGCATATTTGAGAGGTATCTTTTTACGCTAAGAGATTCATATTTACCCAAAAACTGTCACTGGTAAACTAAGCAGATAAGCACTTAAAAGAAGCAATCCCAAATTAGAATGCAATGATGTTAGTACTGATTTGACCTAGGATTCTTTGAGAACCTCTTCCCTATATGATTCTAGCATTTTCGCTTACTTTGAAACCAAAATTACACAAGCGTAAATAATGATTTTGTTGTTTAATTTGTTTCCTTTTATTGGATGGGAATATCATGCTAATTTATGTTGACTTTGTAACTGAAGCTCACAATTCCTGTCTTTTGTTTTTAAAATGTCTCATCGCCTTAACTTTTTAGAAGCATGTGTGAAATGCAATCAATTTTTGATATCATTCAGTTGGTATATGTTATCGGTATTAAGGAATTTGTTTGCCTATAGTTCATAGTGGTTATTCCAACTACAATTGCATCTTCACTTTCATTTTGTTGAATCCCTTTTAACGAAGATTGTATTGTTCTTGAGTTAGAAATCTAATTATAATTGCTTTTTATTAAATTATTCAGGTTTAGGAAAATATCTTTAAGTTTGCAAAGAACGGTCTTACACCGTCCCAAATTGGTGTTATTCTTCATGATTCTCATGGTATTGCTCAAGTCAACATCATAACTGGTAGGAAGATTGATGCAAGCCCCAATGTTGAAGAACGAGCCCTTTGTTTCTAGAGGCACAAGACCGTGTAAAGAAAAAGCATGTACTCAAAGTGGCATAACCTGGTAATGTAATCCTGCCTTCACCATATGTTGTGTTTTGTAGTTTCGTAGTTTATGTTTATATTTATCTTATATCCCACATCGCCCTAGAAGGCTAACATGTAAGCACTCCTCCTATAAAAGGACGTGCAAGGGTATGATGTAGGATAGTTAATGTTTGTTATTGATAATAACGCTTTACTTTAACCGTGTTCAATAAAAGACAAAAAAGCCTACTTTTGGTGGTTTTTTCTAAGAATCTCCTAATAATCATTATTCGTTTGAATCAACGATTATTGGAAGAATTAATCCTTGTATTCATGTGAATCAACAAGATCGATTTGTGTTGTCTCGTTTTTTATTCTACATCAGTTGGTATCAAGAGCCAAAGTTCCTGATTAAGATGCCTTCAGAGAGAAACAAGAATATTAATGATGTCTATGAATAAGAATTTGTAGGATATTGGAAATCATAACACAATGGAAGATAACGGGTTAGCCGAATCTAGAGAGAGAAAGTGGGAAAGAAAGCTTTCTAGTGAGAGAAAATGTAACTTGTATAATGAAATGACTAACCACCTCTTCCATGGCATGGAAGAGGCTTAAATAGTGTCTTACAAACCGGCCCATAGGCCTTGGCATGGGCTTACACGTTAGGTTTAATTACCCGGTCCAATACCGAATGTCATACGATTAACTATTGACTACGAGCTATAATAAACGGTAAAATACATGGGGTGACCGAGTCTTTTTCTAATATCGAACAATCTCCCCCTAAGGGAGGTCACTTTAAAAAAATACTAACTTAAGCTCAGCAATCTTCTGATTGATTTTTGTTGGGATTAAAAGACTTCAAGATGATTCTTAGAGTTACTACTGCTCAGGTATATATTAGTGCTGTCAAGCATAACTTAGTGATGCTGGTAATACTAATGAAAATTATGCTAAGTAGTTAGTACTGGTAGTGTAAAAGTTATTACTGCTAGTTACTACTATTAGTATTGTTAGCATAAAGTTACTGCTGCTAATAGAAGTTAAGACTGCTCAGAGATGAAGACCAAAAATATACTAAGTAGTTACTACTGCTAGTACAAAAGTTAGTACTGCTAGTGTATGTTAATACTGCTAGAGTAAACTTCTAAGTGGTTAATACTGCTTGTGCTCAGTTACAACTGCTGAATGATTACTACTGCTGGAAGGATTATGCTGACAGAGATGAGATCAAAGATTGACTGGAGAACAAGAATATTTACGAAGATAAGTATTAGTTATTTGTAAAAAAGATATGTATAACTTATTTTTTTAAGAGATTATGTTTGTTTATAGAAAAGATCATGATAAGTTAGGAAAGTATTGTAAGCCTTCTAGGACTCCTTGGTGTATAAAAGGAGGTCCTAGGGCATAATGTTAGGAGTACGTTTTTGATATTCGTAGCTTCAAGGTTATTTTGTAACCCTATCACTATTCAGAGTGATCGTTTCATATTGAGGCTGAAAGTTTAGTAAAAGTTTGTTTACTGTTTCATTGTTCTTCATACATGATTCAGTTCGGTTAATCGCAAATATTTTAAATTAAAAAACAAAACTAAATCGCGATATGCGGGTTTCCACAATATGTTGTTTTTTATTATTACTTTATTTTTGTGTTTTTGACTTTAGTAAGTCGGCACAATTGATCGTTTTCTCAAATAGTTTGAGCAGACCTGGCCATATAGTGAGAAGGGGTGGTTGTAAAAAAGCAAATGGAGTACCAAGAGTTTCTATGTATGTTTGACGTATGTGCGTACACCTGCATATAACACATTAATCTTCAAACTTTAAGTCAGTTGACTACAATTAGGTTGTTAAATATAACTAATTTAGATAAATTTAACACTATGAGTATATGTTTGATAAGAAGGGTGTATGAGATTAAGGATATTAATATTATTGTTATTGTTAGGTATGAACTTTAAAGTAAGTGTATCAAATCAAATCAATTAGTGATTAAATTAAAAAGTGTTACATTAAAGTAATTAGTGGTAGAAAATAAAGATGCATGAGCCCTAGAGGAATGGTTTACAAAGGTAACATAACCATAGTTAGAGGTGCTCACGGTCCGAAAACTAGACCGGACCGACCAAAACTGGATACATTAAAGTAATTTGTCGGTAGTAAATAAAGATGCATGAGCCCTAGAGACAATGGTTTACAAAGGTATGAGATTAAGGATATTAATATTATTGTTATTGTTAGGTATGAACTTTAAAGTAAGTGTATCAAATCAAATCAATTAGTGATTAAATTAAAAAGTGTTACATTAAAGTAATTAGTGGTAGAAAATAAAGATGCATGAGCCCTAGAGGAATGGTTTACAAAGGTAACATAACCATAGTTAGAGGTGCTCACGGTCCGAAAACTAGACCGGACCGACCAAAACTGGATCGGACAGAAACCGACTTTGGCCAAAATCCCGGACCGAAGAACGGACCGAAATGGTCTGGTCCTGTCCGGTCCAATAAGGCATAATTGCTGGTTTTTTCGTAAGACCGAATCGGACCAGATCGAACCGACCAGACCGAACCGCGTGGCCCGTAGTGGTATGGATCAATAATTAATGATACATTCTTTACTATCAAATTTTAACCGAACACTTAAAATGGGTATGAACGTAACCGAATAATTCCAATACCTTTCAAACAAACATCTCCTAACATGTAAACAACTCTTCAAGTGGGTTTTAATGTGTTTGAAAATTGAAAAAAAGCCTAGGACGAAATTTGAAGACTTAAGACAAACGGAAAAAAGTGCAAGTTTGCATATAATTACGGGAAAAGAAAGGGTTTTGCAGATCACTCGGTTTAAAATAAAATAATACTCCATCTGTCCCTAAATAAGTGTTCACTATTAACTTTTGAAGTTATTTTTTTATAACTTTGACCTTAAATTATTTTATTTGTGTTATACAATAATTGATGAAAATTATACCAATGAAAATACATTTAAAACACAATCAATTTATATATTTTGCATCAAGTATTATATAACAAAAAAATAATAATAAAGGTCAAAGTTAAAAATGAATAACTTTGAAAGTCAATAATGTACGCTTATTTATATTTAGGGACGGAAAGAGCAATAGATATATCAATGACTGAGCTCGCTCACCAATACTTCTTTTTGACTTCATTCTTCCCCATACATCTAACCCTTTTGTCCCCCTATCATTTATATCGCTCCTTCTTTAATTATGTGAATGCTTTGAATAACAGAGGTGGGTCTGGTGATCTGCGCGCCCTTATCAATTCTTGAAGAAACTCACGTGATTTCATCTTCATGTGTTAATTGATCAATCTCTCTCCAAACCCTTTCATTTCTATAAATACAATTTATATTTACTTCAATCTCATTAGTTTTTGTAGCACTCAGAGTGCTTTAACTTGTGGTGAAAAAATGAGTCGAATTGGAGAGCTTATGACGTTTCTTATGCAGGAAAGCGAAGAGTCCGTGAGGAGCACGAGAACCCTTGTAGAACTTTTAAGGGAGAGAACAATGGATGGCGACAATAATAGGTTGAGACGAAGAAAGAGTCTTCAGGAACGGCTACGTTTAAAAAACATGGTATGTTGTGGATCCACTTGGGGCCTCGGACCATCCGACATAGCAGGCGATGTAAACATAAACGAGGTTGTGGAACAAATTCATCAACAAATAGATGTCATAGACGTGAATTTCACCCAACCAGACACGACTCATGATCCGGCTTGCGTCCCTCCATCCCCGCGGATGAATCTTGCAGATGCATTAACTGCTGAACGTCAAATTCGCTCAAATGAGTCAATGATTATAACAGGGAATGATATGTTCGAGGATCCAGGGACACCATTACGGATATCTTTGATGAGACTCTTGGAAGAAACAGATGGCCACGACCATGAGAAGATAAAAGAAAACGACTTAATTTTGGGTAAAGATCAGATGTGTTGCGTGTGCATGGGAAGGAAAAAGGGAGCAGCCTTCATACCATGCGGACACACGTTTTGTAGAGTGTGTTCCAGGGAGTTGTGGTTGAACCGAGGTACTTGTCCCCTTTGTAATCAATCTATTCTTGAGATCCTCGATATTTATTGATTTCAAGTCATTTAATCGTCTCACATTATATTGTTTTAAAATGAAGTTATATTTTTTTAATCTGAATAAATTTTGTTCTGTTGATCATGTATGACTTTCTTGTTTTTTCATCTGATTAATTCTTGTTTTGGAATTATCGGTATATGATGGACTTTTGGAAATTATTCAATCAAGTTTCAGTTATGAAGATGGATAAGTTTTTTTGGTTTCCGTCTCAGGCTTAATTAGTTAAAGTCTAAATGGGCAGCAAAATAAAAGTTGGTAGATAAAGTCTCGGTATATTGGAATTATTTTGTCTTATTTTTGTGAGCAAAAGAAATGTTACCTGAGAAGGCAACAATTTAGGAGGAAACATATGATATAAAAAAAATTGATTGACTGTGTCAAATGTTAGTAATGAGATTTTGATGCACGTGCTTCGCTGTGGTGCATCTTGTATAAAGCCTTTTTGTAAGCGAAGTATATAGCCAAGTATATGCGTACGATTTTAAATCATCCAAAGAATAGAGCATATTATCAAAGTGTGCCGAAGCTTAGAATTGCAGCCTTAATACATACTTAATTAATGTACTTATCACCAATCATGACATTGCGAACGGCCACCTTACCATTTTTTCGGCCCTGCATCATGAGGGAGTTTGTTAGCTGCTCAACTATTGGGCACCGAGCCTTCCTGATTCTCTTTGCTTGGTACCTACCAGTTGTGTGACGCATGTAGATCGGGTGCTTAGAAGCAATGGCACTTCCACAGAAAGATCACGAACCTATACACAAACATAGAGTTCCAATCAGTAGATAGAATGCTTTTTATAAAGCAAACAATGACATGCATAATACAATACTTATTTTCTTAATTTCACAACAACAAATTTCATGATTTTCGTTCATGAAATGACGGTATGCTTATGGTAAATAAAATAAATATAAGACAACAGATGAAGAACATTACATAATGCTCATACGAATGCTCACTAATTAAAACTAATTTATTTTACGAAAGGTAAGCGACATCAGATAACAATCTAAATTTTAAAATTTTGTGGAGTAAGACAAACGGCACAGGGCCAACAAATCCACATGACGGCCTGATAATTGCTGACACAAAACTCAATAATCCTACTCAATCCTAGTCAAGTACAAATTCCATGAAATTAACTACAATACTCACATAATCCTTCGATATCACATGTGAGATCTTTTCGTCCTGTTAAGATGCGAAAGCAACTGGATCTCCCCTAGCGAATGATTTGTTAGGATCCTAATAGTACTTAGTATTACTTTGTTATAAATACGATGGGTTGCCACATATACGATATTCCTGAAGTTCAAGCATTGGCAAGGGCACGGGATGTTATCAACAAACAGAAGAAACACATTCACGTTAAACGAACTAAGGAGATCAGAGACTGTTTTCCTACAGGGCATGCTAACAGATCTGCTACAAAAACTTCAACTAGAAATCGAGAAGAATAGAATTTTAAAAGTTCAAATAAAACAACGTACCACTTAAGTTACTCGAGAAACCAAGGTGCGAGTGCGTTCTGACCATGCTACAGTCGATTGAATTTCTTGTTTTAGAAAAATTACATGTAATAGAGGCATTTGATTCATGTGTTTTGTGCTGATGTGTCATTATGCATTTATGCTTATTAGTAATAAGAAAGAAACATATACTATTACAACCAATAACTAGTAACAAATAAACGTTTAACATAGTCGATTAATAATATGAATTTTTACCTTTGCTGGTACAACGACTTTGAACTGCTGATTTAGGGGCGGAAGTTTGGCCACCTGTGTTTGGTTCTACTGCATTTTGATGAGCATTTGATGTGATTACATCGGATTCTTACATCATGACTAAAGGTTTGAATGATTTTTAAAAGCTTGATTAGCAGATAAAAACATCGCGGGATTATAGGCAGTTGGTTAAAACACCAAGAAGGAAAGAGTTGAAAGAAAGAAATAGCTTGATCCTGACTGTGATTGCCAAGCCAGCATTTGTGCTTAAAGGTTAATAACACTGCAGTTGTGAACAATTGTCACATACAGGAGCTGTTTCAAAAATGTTGCAAAACATACACATTCAAACGCGGCTCGGTTCACCATGTTCAATCCATATACTTCTTTTTCTCTTTCATAGTTTCAAAACTAATAAGTTGGAAAACGGTTCCCCAAAGAGACTTTACCGTTGATATAGGCCAAGGTACAATTGATATGGATCTGCAAAATAAGGTACTCGTGGTTTTTTTGATTTTGATTTTGTAAGCAAAAAGCCTTATTTATTAAAAAAAAAAAGAAAGGGTTTTGGAAGAAGCATTTAAACAGATCTGCTACAAAAGCTTCAACAGGAAGTCGAGAAGAATAAAATTTTAAACGTTCAAATAAAACAACGTACCACTTAAGTTAATTGAGAAACCAAGGTGAGAAAAACTACACCTATGAGATATCCCTATAGGTCACATATTACACAAATCCGAACAGCATATTTATCCCACATGTACCATATTATAAACATATCTAAAGCCAGCCAAATACGTATATGCTTAAATTCTTTTTCCAAGTACAGGTATACTTGACAAATAGTTCATTCTTTGTTATTTTTTATCTTTTCCAGAACTTTCTTTTTCAATGAAGATACTAAAAAGTATCATGTGTATAGTTTCGGTTTACTTGCAAAGAAGCTAGGGCTAAAAGATTTAGTTGATCATCAGACATTAGATAAATTCATTACTACTTGGTACATAAGCAGAGAAGTAGTAAAATGTTGTTAACATATACAACTGTTTATCACTCTGCAATTTCAGATATCAATAATCTGTTTTAATTTTTTTTCAATATAAAAGGATAAGTAGAAAGCAATCCCAACCATCCGTTAAAACTGTTCATCTCCTCTTTTTCAATTTGTTCTCAATATAAAAGAGTAAGCATAAAGCAATGCCAATAAAACTGTTCATCTCCTTATTTCTTTTTTATGTAAGCAATTTAAAACTATGCAACTCCAAGCTATTTATGAAAAACTATGTATATCATACACAAATAATCAGATAAGCATTTAAAAAAAGCAATCACAAAGACACCTATATGTTTAAAGAAACTTATGCTCATATATATATCCCAAGACATGTTGATGAGGAATGTCTTTACTTTACTACACTATAAGCTTGATGTCTTTACTACACTATAAGCTGTCTACCAAATATTTATCTTGGAGGTTAACACGAAAGACGAAAAATGAGCGCTTACCAGCATGAAAGCGATTAAGTGATCCGAAATAGCTGATCTAGTGAATTAACACGATCATCACTCTTCCTGCAATTTCCATTCAATCTCCTCTAGCTCAGCAGCTTCGTACTTGTACATATCACCAACTTATAAAATAGAATTTACATGAAAAATACAAATTATCAAATCACCTGATTTGATACATGATTCAATGATGCCTACTCAATACACCTTGAAATAATAAAATACACAAACCTTTAATGCCTTTTGAAATGAGGCGATCGTTACACAGTTTTGAGCTCCCACACCCGAGCTCCATCACTTGTAACAGTAGACATGCTTCAATTAAACCATTGTCAAACATAGGCGTATGATTCCATCCAACAACCTTCTGCAACAAAAGCAAAAAAGATGAGAATACTTTACTTAATGATGTGCGTTTGTCCCCCAAACACCTTAAATCTGTGTGACTTGTTTAACAAATGAAACACAACACGACCCAAATTACTAATTTATAAGTACATTGTAATCGAAAATGTATTAAATAGCTAATATATTTAATATTTAATTCAAGCTTATAAAAGTTACATTTTTGGTTAAAATCCGCATACTCAGCCTGTGAACGTATTGTTTATAAAATAGTCCGCTGAAATAGAATCGTATACCTTGGAAACGCAAGACAGTTTAGTAAAGTCTCTTACCTATTACGGTAATATTGAAGTAAAACAATAAGTAGAAACGCGACTAACCGTTGGTCATGCCATTAATGATGAAAACCCGTTTAGGCCAATTATGAACATTCCTTTTTCTTCCTCCTGATATAACTAAAAAACAGATATCAATTAGCCTATAGATTTTATAGCAATCATTTATTGATATCCATAAACTAAAAAAAGAAAAGGATGAGTTCCACCCCCAAAAATCTGTTGACCTTCAATTAGAGATAATAAACTTACAAAGTGGACAAAAGAACAACCGCCTACATGCAATCCCAAGCTTATTAACAAAATCTTTAAAACCTCAGCACCTTGAAAAATTAAGAGAAACCAACATAACCCAAATGAGATAAATGAGTACAAATCATATATCAAAATTTCTATTTTTCTTTCCCTTTCAAACCCATATCAAAAAAACGTACAAAGTTTAAAATAGTTAAAGTTCTTACCGGCAACTTCCTAATCACCTGTAGAAAGATTTGTGATACAAAGAAAAGGAATTATCTGCAATTTTAAGGTGGGTGAGATCGAAGGTGTGTGTGTTTTTTTGGTTCGATGATAACGATGATGACAACTGAAAAAGGAAAGAAGAAGGATGGGGCGGCTAAAGTATGTTATCATAATGGTACTGGAGATGGAGTCGCCTGGTTTATGTGTGAGGGGATGGTTCGATGAGGTAAACGGTGGGAAAGGTGGGAAGAATCGAGGATATTATCAAAAAAGACGAATGGGCCGGGTAAGGCCAAACATTGGGCCGGGTCAAAACGGGTCTTGGACACCCGAATGGGTCGGGCGGGTACAAACCGCTTAGCAGCCGGATTTCCTGGTGAATGTTTATATTTATAATTTGATTCTATAAAATTTATAGCACCAAGTGTATTAACGGAAAGTTTAAACAAAGTGTTATAATAAAAGATACTACGTATAGTGAAAGAGACACAAAACAAGTACCGTAATGAATAAGATATGCTATTCTTTTTTTTTGAACGTAAGATATGCTATTCTATTATAGTAAATTTAATAGTTTTATGTATACATATATAAAAAAAATATAAAATAAAAATAAAATATTTAGTTTTTCCATTTTTCCAATATGTGAACTGAAAATAAAGATGACCTCAACTTGAACCATTTTGCCAAATACTTAATTCAGTTTGGAAGGGTGTTAAACCCTAAATAATTTATAATTTCAGTTCGATTTATTCCATTATGATTGTTGTTGTTGAAACCCTAAAAGAGCTAGGTGTAGTTTTTCTATCATATAAGTTTTACTGGTATCGCCATGTCTATATTTGTTGTATAAAACTCTCATAACATAAACACTCTCTCAATAAAATTCCTACAACAAAGCATCAAAAATATCTCACACACTCATAATACATTAAAATATATATTAAAAAGATACGCATAACTCCAGGGACGGATGTACTTATGTATTGGGATGGGCCATGGCCAACCCAAAACCTCAATTTTATTGCATACGTATTATGTTATTTAGTATTTTGGTTCACATCATAAAAGGTTTTAGCCCACTGATCGTTCCGGATTCACACCGTAAATATATATAATATATAATAAAATATAAAATATATAAAGAAGTGTAAAAACCGACAATCACATCAAATATATTTAAATAAAACTTAAGTTTATGTTAACAAGATTAACAGAGCTTCATCGAACATGTTTTCCTGAACGTTGTAGTACTTAATTAATTTGTTAAGTTAGATGTGCATATATATGATCTATATATGTTTACAATTAAGTTCATCTCAAATATGTAGTGATGAATGTAGTAACTTTTTTAAACAAAATTTGTGTTTGCCAAAAATTATTTTGGCCTACCTGGTATCCAAATCCTAGCTCCGTCACTGCATAACTCAATGCGGATGGCATGAGTGTATGAGACGGGTAACAGGTAAGTGATAAAATGGCATAGGGTAAGAGTTCTCGAAAACTCCTGGTAAGCTGGTATACACAATTGACAATTCAGAGAAGGACAGAAAGGTCATACATATGCGGGTTTCCTTCTAGGCCTTAAAAGGCCCATGAGTTGCAAGTCGGGCAGACGGCTATCGGATCAAACACAAGTAAAGCCCAGCGTTCGGTTCATAAATTCATTCTTTCCACTTAGGGTATGTTTGGCGACACGTAGCAGTAGCAGTAAGCACTAGCAATAGCAAGGAGCAGTAAGCCGGAGTAGTAAGCAGTAGATGTTTGTTTAAAAATGTGTTTGGTAACGTAGCTGTAAGCTGTAATTAAAAAGTGTAAAATTACAAAAAAAAACTTATAACCTAATTAAAAAATATATAAATTTTCTATTTGAGGGTATAAATGTAATTTTATAACAAACTGCTTGGAGCAGTTCTGAAATGCTTCTTCAACAATTTGAGATTGGAGCGGTTAAACAATATTCAAATGCTTGTTGAGGTGTTGCCAAACAAGCTTTTCATCTAAAATGCTTGCCGCTTGTCGCTCCTAAACGCTCCAAAATGCTTGTTGCCAAACACAGCCTTAGGTGGAGTTTAGTTGTGAAAAAAATTTCATGTTTTCCTGTTTCTAAATTTCTAGAGAATGAGATGGTTTTTCTTCTCTAGAGAAGAGTTGAGAATTTTGAAAACCTGTTTAGATATTGAAAAAAAATGCAACTAAACAAGTTTTCAGTTTTTCCAATCTCAAATGAAAATTTTCCTGGAAAAATGGGATATTTTTCCCCAACTAAACACACCCTTAGGTGGTGTTTAGTTGTGGAAAAAATTTCATGTTTTTCTGTTTCTAAATTCCTAGAGAATGAGATGGTTTTTCTTCTCTAGAGAAGAGTTGAAAATTTTGAAAACCTGTTTAGATTAAAGAGTTGTATTTTTCTTTTTAAAAAAACAAAAAGATGTTTAGATGGATCTATTTTCACTCATTTTTTATTTCATATTTAATATTTTTTTCATAATAGCTCTTTGTATACGATTATAAAAACGATAAAAAATAAATACAAATGAAATTAATAAAAACTAACTACAATCATAAGCATATATTTAATTTGCAATATACTCGAAATTAACATGACTGAATCATAAGCATATATTTAATTTGCGGTATACTCGAAATTAACATTACCGAACATATATAAATCTCAATAAACATTACGTTTTTGTCATATTTCTTACGTTTTCGTCCGTTTTTTACGTTTTCGTCCGATTTCTTACGATTTTGTCTGTTTTTTACGTTTTCGTCATATTTCTTACGTTTTCGCCCGTTTTTTTACGTTTTCGTCTGATTTCTTACGTTTGCGTCTGTTCTTTTACGTTTTCGTCCGATTTCTTACATTTTCGCCCAATTTCTTACGTTTTCGTCCGATTTCTTACGTTTTCGTCCGTTTTTTACCTTTTCGTCATATTTCTTACGTTTTCGTCCGTTTTCTACGTTTTCATCATATTTCTTATGTTTTCGTCCGTTTTTTACGTCTTTTTACGTTTTCGTCATATTTCTTACGTTTTTGGCCTTTTTTAAGTTTTCGTCCGATTACTTACGTTTTTGTCTTTTTTACGTTTTCGTTCAATTTCTTATGTTTTCGTCTGTTTTTTATGTTTTCGTCCGATTTCTTACGTTTTTGTCCTTTTTTACATTTTCCTCCGTTTTTTTATATTTCCGTCCGATTTCTTACGTTTTTGTCCTTTTTTACATTTACGTCCGTTTTCGTTCGTTTTCGTCTGTTATCTTACGTTTTCGTCCATTTTCGTCTGTTTTTTTTACGTTTTTATCTGTTTTTTAAAACGAATAAATACGTAGAAAACGTAATAAATCGGACGAAAAAGTAAGAAATCGGACAAAAACGTAAAAAACGGACGAAAACGTAGGAAATCGAACGAAAACATAAGAAATCGGACGAAAACGTAAAAAACAGACGAAAACGTAAGAAATCTGACGAAAACTTAAGAAATCAGACGAAAACGTAAGAAATCGGAAGAAAATGTAAGAAATCGGATGAAAACGTAAAAAAAAAGAAAGAAAACGTAAGAAATCTGACGAAAACATAAGAAAACAGGCGAAAACGTAAAAAACGGACGGAAACTTAAGAAATCGGGCGAATACGTAAAAAAACTGACGAAAACGTAAAAAACAGACGAAAATGTAACAAAACGGACGAAAACATAAAAAAACGGACGAAAACATAAAAAAACGGACGAAAACGTAAGAAATCGCACGAAAACGTAAAAAATGGACGAAACGTAAGAAATCTGACAAAAACGTAAGAAAACGGGCGAAAACGTAAAAAAACAGACGAAAACTTAAGAAATCAGACGAAAACGTAAAAAACGGACGAAAACGTAAGAAATCGGACGAAAACGTAAGAAATCGGACAAAAACGTATGAAACGGAACGAAAACGTAAAAAATCGGACGAAAACGTAAGAAATCGGACGAAAATGTAAAAAATGGACGAAAACGTAAAAAATAGACGAAAACGTAAAAAAACTGACGAAAACGTAAGAAAACGGGCGAAAACGTAAAAAACGGACGGAAACTTAAGAAATCGGACGAAAACGTAAAAAACGGACGAAAACGTAAGAAATCGGACGAAAACGTAAAAAAACAGACGAAAACGTAAAAAACGGACGAAAACGTAAGAAATCGGACGAAAACGTAAAAAACGAAAAAAACCGACGAAAGCGTAAAAAGACTGACGAAACGTATAAAACGTTCAAAAATGTATGAAAACACCATAATTTAGTGGGTCGACCTGACCCAAACCGTTTGACCCATGACCCGTTAGACCCATTTTTAAAACATGACATGTTTGACCCATGACCCATTTGACCCATGACCCATTTGACCCATGACCCAAACCGACCCAATCCGACCCATTTGCCACCTCTAGATAGGGTTAGAATATTGGTACTCACGTTTTATTTGGTTTGAGTTATATTTACGTTTTATTTTGTTAGGGAAAAAAAATGGAGAATAGTAAATTGTGGTTTTCTATTTTTTCATATAAATTTCGAAAATGAGAATTTTTTGTTTAATATTTTTTTATTCGTAGGCTTATAATAAAAATAAAATTAAAAAAAAGTGAGATATGCATTACAACGAGTAATAGGGTGCTACTATTAGTACCCCTGCCTCACTCAAAACTACAAAAAATGTACAAAAGATTCATTTTGTACCCCATTTTTACAGTATAACGCAGTTTTATATCACGTATTGTTCCGTATTTTTTGACAGTTTCATGTTTTTGACTTATTAAACTTTATAATTGATTCATCAGAATCTATATATACGTAATAATAAAATATATAATATGATGGAAAATTACCAAATTACCCTTGAGGACAAAGGTAAAAAGAAAAATCTTCACAAATATATATAATATAATACGTATATAAACCGGGAAGTATGATTCCCGGGTCGTTATCCCCCAACGATTTGTGAAATTGAAACCACGTTTGATGTTCGGACAATGATTTGAATTGGAAACAAAGATTGATTTGATTATCTACTTTTAAAAGCTAAAATAAACAAATTATAACAATTAAGCACGAAGACAAATAACGGGAAACCAAATTTTAACTAAAAACGCAAAACGGGACCCCTAAACGGAGGTCAAAAACCCTAAATTTCTAAAAATAAACCTAACTTAAAATTTTCTTTTTAAATGGACTCTATTTGACTAAAAAGTAAGTTTAAAGAAAACTAGAACAAAAACGGAGTTAAAATGAGCGTTAAAACACGAAAAACGAGAACGGGAACGAATCCCGTTCTTTAAAAAACGAAATTTTGCAAATTAGACCCTACGAAAGCAAAACTAATTTTCCTATAAACTTTATGATAAAAGAAAATTTTCTAAAAAAGATTTATATTTTTTTGATTATTTTTCTATTTTTTATGATTTTTTAAAGTTTTTAATGAAAATAAATGTTTAAAAATACTAAACGAACTATAAAAATTCTAGAAAAATTACAGAAAATAGCTTATACTAATTAAAACCTAGGAAAAATAAGCTTGAGATCACAGCTTATTGAATAAGCTGCGAAATAAGCTATAACAGCTTATTAAGCTTATAAGGGCTAAATGTGTATAAAGAATAAATTGTGTAAGAGTCTAATGAAAAAGACCCCAGGGCGCAGTGGTAGTGAGTGTGTGTTAAGAAATCGGACGAAAACGTAAGAAATAAGACGAAAACGTAAAAAACAGACGAAAAAGTAAGAAATCTGACGAAAACGTAAAAAACAGACGGAAAATTAAGAAATCGGACGAAAACGTAAAAAAACGAACGAAAACGAAAAAACGGACGAAAACGGTAGAAATCGGACGAAAACGTAAAAAAGCGGACGAAAACGTAAAAAATCAGACGAAAACGTAAAAAATCGGATGAAAACGTAAAAAAACAGACGAAATCGTAAGAAATCTGACGAAAACGGGCGAAAACGTAAAAAAACTTAAGAAAACGGACGCAAACGTAAAAGAACGGACGAAAACGTAAGAAATAGGAAGAAAACGGAAAAAGGACGAAAACGGAAAAAAACGGACCAAAACGTAAGAAATCGGACGAAAACGTAAAAAACGGACGAAAACGTAAGAAATCAGACGAAAACGTAAAAAAAGACGAAAACGTAAGAAAAAGTAAAAAAAAAACGGATGGAAACTTAAGAAATCGGACGAAAACATAAAAAACGGACGAAAACGAAAAAAAAACGGACGAAATTAAGAAATAGGACGAAAACGAAAAAAATGGATGAAAACGTAAGAAAACGGACGAAATCGGACGAAACAGTACAAAATCGGACGAAAACGTAAAAAAACCGACGAAAACGTAAGAAATCTGACGAAAACGTAAAAAACGGACGAAAACTTAAGAAATCGGACGAAAACGTATAAAACGGACCAAAACATAAGAAATCGGACGAAAACGTAAGAAATCGGACAAAAACTAATGAAAACGTAAAAAAACAGACGAAAACGTAAAAAAACGAAAAAACCCGACGAAAGCGTAAAAAAACTGATAGAACGTATAAAACGTTCAAAAATGTATGAAAACACCATAATTTAGTGGGTCGACCTGACGCAAACCGTTTGACCCATGACGCGTTAGACCCATTTTTAAAACATGACCTGTTTGACCCATGACCTAAACCGACCCAATCCGACCCATTTGCCACCTCTAGATAGGGTTAGAATATTGGTACTCACGTTTTATTTGGTTTGAGTTATATTTACGTTTTATTTTGTTAGGGAAAAAAGAAATAAAGAATAGTAAATTGTGGTTTTCTATTTTTCTATATAAATTTAGAAAATGAGAATTTTTTGTTTTCTGAAAAATATTGAAAAAAAGTATAACTAAACAAGTTTTTAGTTTTTCCATTCTCAAATGAAAAATTTCCTGAAAAAATGAGATATTTTTCCCCAACTATAAATCCGAACGGAAAAAAGACTTATAAATCCGATGTGAAACGTGACACGTTAACGACTAATTTGAAACTTGTTAATGAACGAAAAATCATTTACCAATGGACCACAACACCAAACACCGACCAGGATAAGAAAAAACTTGTTTTATGTTATAAAAGTAAGTTAATGATATACTTGTGATATTATCATTTGAGGTGAGTTATTTTGCATACTAGTTTCTCCTTGCATACCAAGGGACAAATCTTGACCATCCATTTCATTAGATTAAAAAGACATGATTTAAGATTAAAAAAAACATGGAGGGACCAAAAGTGTAAATTTACTAAAACTCACACTACCACTCCCTCATTATTTGTAGTGTTGGCAAATCTTGCCCAAATTGCAATTAATTGATTTTTTTGACATTTTGTACGTATTTTCACCTTTTTTTACGTTTTTTTACGTTTTCGGTCGTTTTTTTACGTTTTCGTCCGTTTTTTAACGTTTTCGTCTTTTTTACGTTTTCGTCTGTTTTTTTACGTTTCCTCCGTTATTTTACGTTTTCGTCAGTTTTTTTACGTTTTCGTCCATTTTTTTAACGTTTTCGTCAGTTATTTCACGTTTTCGTCTTTTTTATACGTTTCATCCGATTTTTTTACGTTTTCGTCAGTTTTTTTACGTTTTCGTCCATTTTTTTAACGTTTTCGTCAGTTATTTCACGTTTTCGTCTTTTTTATACGTTTCATCCGTTTTTTTACGTTTTCGTCAGTTTTTTACGTTTTCGTCAGTTTTTTTACGTTTCGTTCGTTTTTTTACGTTTTCGTCAGTTTTTTACGTGTTCGTCTAATTTTTTACATTTTCGTCCGTTTTTTTACGTTTTCGTCAGTTTTTTACGTGTTCGTCTAATTTTTTACATTTTCGTCCGTTTTTTTTATGTTTCATCTGTTTTTTTTACGTTTTCGGCTGTTTTTTACTTTTTCGTATTTTTTTTACGTTTTCGTTTGTTTTTTACGTTTTCGTCCATTTTTTTACATTTTTGTCCGTTTTTTAACGTTTTCGTCA